>CAKAOJ020000438.1:435000-445000 GCA_916701645.2 Sebastolobus alascanus | reverse complement strand
TATATATATAGATATATATACTGTATATATATTTATATATACTGGATACATTTATTGACAGTTTAAAATCAGACGATGAAGCTGCTGCAGACACATTTATCCTCACTAATAAATCATTGATTATTGTCATTGATTCCTTCAGTTTAAATGTCTGCAGAGTTTCATCAACAATCAGACGTCATCTCTTCTCTGTAAAAACAAAATGTATATATAAATGTCTTTATTTCCTTCATATATAAAAGTCTTTATTTCCTTTATATATAAATGTCTTTATTTCCTTCATATATAAAAGTCTTTATTTCCTTTATATATGAAAGTCTTTATTTCCTTTATATATGAAAGTCTTTATTTCCTTTATATATAAAATTCTTTATTTACTTTGTATATGAAAGTCTTTATTTCCTTTATATATAGATGAAGGAACATTGAGCGAGCTGACAGAAGTCAGTTTTACGTTGTTTATGTATTTATTAACCTCATGTTTTATAGATTCGATGGACACAAGAGTCTGTTTGATAAAAGCTGTTTATTGACAGATTCCTACAAACATACAAACAGGCTCCTGTTCAAACACAAGCCTGTGAACTACAACTCCCATGGTGCATTTCACTAACAGACATCCAATCACAGAGCTTCAGGTTGTGAGGAGCCAATGGTTCAGAGAGTATTTTTAATTATTCTATTTTCTTGTTTTAACTGATTCTTTAATGGAAGTTCTGAATGTGATTGAAGTATGAATTTAACCATCATGGTTCAGTCTCTAAATACTACAATACCCATGAGCCTCGGCAACTGTGACCATGGAGACGAAACCAGTCATTGGCACTACATTAATGATGATGATGATAACAGCTGCTTCCTGTTACTTCTTTCCGATGCCGAACGGGTCGGTGGTGGCGCCGCCGGCCGTCTCGTCCCCGACCTGCAGCGAGGACCCGAGGTTCGATGTGAGACAGGTGGCGAGGACACACCGTGGCTGGCTCAGTCTGCAGGTGAGACAGGTAAAGATGGAGACCACAGGTGAGACAGATACAGACGGAGACCACAGGTGAGACAGGTACAGGTGAGACAGATACAGACGGAGACCACAGGTGAGACAGGTACAGGTGAGACAGGTACAGACGGAGACCACAGGTGAGACAGATACAGGTGAGACAGATACAGGTGAGACAGGTACAGACGGAGACAACAGGTGAGACAGGTACAGGTGAGACAGATACAGACGGAGACCACAGGTGAGACAGGTACAGGTGAGACAGATACAGATGGAGACCACAGGTGAGACAGGTACAGGTGAGACAGGTACAGACGGAGACCACAGGTGAGACAGGTACAGGTGAGACAGGTACAGACGGAGACCACAGGTGAGACAGGTACAGGTGAGACAGGTACAGGTGAGATCACAGGTGATTGAAACTAATGTACGTACATGAACGGACTGCCGGGCATCGCGTCCATCGGCCGGTTTAACGTGACGTTTCTGAGGAAACAAATCAACTCTTAATGTTTTCTAACAGAATGATGTTTGTTAAATCGATGATTTTTCTAATGAAGTTCAGTATCAGGTAACAAAATGACATTTAACAGGTAGAACGTGATGTGTGTCATATTCTCAGTCTGTGTGTAGTTGTCTATCATTGTGTGTGTGTGTGTTGTGTATATAGTGTGTATTATTGTGACCTTGTGATGTTGTCCTTGGTGTCGTTGCCGTGGTGACGTGACTTGAAGCTGAAGATGAAACAGGAAACAGGAAGATTCTTATATATACATTCTTATATATAAGGAAGATTATATATATATATATATATATACTGTATACTGTACTGTATATATATATATATATATATATATATATATATATATATATATACATATATATTAATAATCAGATGTGAGTCTGTGATCTCTCACCTGGTGGAGTTTCCCTCTGTGATGTTCATCAACCAAGAACTGTCAGTGTTCACATCATGTCTATAGACAGGAAACATCTTCATCATCATCATCATCATCACAACTCACATTTACTTCTTTATCTCTATTAAACTTTCTCTACTTTGATCTTTTGAGCAGATGTTAATATTTAAATCATCTCACCTGTTGAGTGAAGGAGGAAGAGGAGCAGCGGAGACCATCATCATCATCATCATCATCATCATCATCACCATGAGAGGGAGAGCAGCAGACTGAACAGCCTTCATCATGTGATGCAGTCCGAGTGGAGGAGACTCGTCCTCTGACTCTATTTATACTGTCAGTCAGTCTGAAGCTGGACTTAAAAAAGCTTGTAGTGTCACAAACACCCGTTTATAAAAACATGAAGTGTTGACATTTAAATAAGGTCAGAGGTCAGAGGTCAGGGTTCCCGTCAGCAGATGTGAGGTCAGATTGATTGATGATCAGCTGAAGGTCTTTGTGTCTGCAGGATGAAGGACGTTTCAATATTTACTCTTCACTTCATCACTGCTGCTGTCGGCAGCTTCCTGAGAACCAGCTGACCTCTGACCTCTGGACCGATACCACGATGATGTCATTATTAACAAAGCTCAGGTGTGATGAATCTATTTACCTATCTATCTCTCTCTCTCTCTCTCTCTCTCTCTCTCTCTCTCTCTCTCTCTCTCTCTCTCTCTCTCTCTCTCTCTCTCTCTCTCTCTCTCTCTCTCTCTATCTATCTATCTATATTTATCTATCTATCTATCTATCTATCCATATCTATATCTATATCTATCTATCTATCTATCTTGAACTTACATCTTTACCTCTCTCTGTGTTTCTCTGTCTTTTTATCATTTTATCCCATCACATTGTTTCCTCTCCCTCATATATATTAATTAATTTATTTATTTATTTATTTACCCCTTTATTTATTTATCTATTTACATATTTATTTGTGCATTAATTAATGAATTAGTGTTGGCCGGTGCAGTGTGTTCTTCCCTCCAGCAGGGAGCTCCAGAGGCGCGTCTCCCCCCGCCGGCAGCAGCTCCCCGGTAGCCCCGGTAGACCCGGCAGCAGCTCCCCGGTAGCCCCGGTAGACCCGGCAGCAGCTCCCCGGTAGCCCCGGTAGAGACCCGGTAACCCCGGTAGACCCGGCAGCAGCTCCCCGGTGGACCCGGTAACCCCGGTAGACCCGGCAGCAGCTCCCCGGTAGCCCCGGTAGAGACCCGGTAGACCCGGTAGACCGCAGCAGGACACGGTGTCTCTGGTTCCACGGTGTGATGGAGGACCGGAGGATGATCGGTGCAGGTCTCGGAGCTGCGACCCGGTCGTGATGAACCCGTTGGACGGCTCCGGTTCTCCCCGCGGGGCCAGCCGGTGCCGCTGGGCCCGGTTCTCCTCCTGGCTGGACTGCGTGTGCGTCGTTACCTTCGACCTGGAGCTCGGCCAGGCCATCGAGGTACCGACCCGTTAGCTTAGCACCGGGAGCACCGGGGTACCGACCCGTTAGCTTAGCACCGGGAGCACCGGGGTACCGACCCGTTAGCTTAGCACCGGGAGCATCGAGGTACCGACCCGTTAGCTTAGCATCGGGAGCATCGGGTTATTGATCAGATCGATATGAGATAACTGATCATCACTCAGCTGAAAGCCCCGGTTAGCCCCGGTATGCACCGGTAGAGCCGGACGCTGCTCCGCGGAGCAGCTGCTCCGTGGTTCTGGTGCTGGTTCTGGTGCTGCAGCTGGTGTTGCCGCAGCTGGCCGGCTGCAGCTGAACCAGACTCCGGTCACTAACTGAGCTCTTCTTGTAGTTTCTGTCCTTCTCGGCTTATTCAGATTCTCATTAATAATCTTTTCCATCTGGAGGTTCTGCTGAGGTTCTGATGAGGTTCTACTGAGGTTCTGATGAGGTTCTGCTGCTGAGTTCGGCATCTCGTCCACCAGACAACAATATTAATAAGATCATTATTAATAAATTCTTAATATATCCTGCAGCCGCTGATCAGATTATTGTGAGAATTAAAAGGAATAATTAAACAAATAGTTCAGATTTAGTCAAAAGAACTGATGTTGAGATGCTGATCTGTGAGCCGAAGTGAACTTTATCCTCCTGTTTGTTAACGCTGGGATGAAGAGACATTTTAACCCAACAATAACTGGACAGGAGGCAGAGACGAGTTCAATCTGCAGAATTATAAATGGACTTTGGTGCGAGTCTCTTCTCTCCGCTGGTGAAGGCTGCGTGTTGCCTGAATCCCCAGAGCCGGTTACTCATTCAGTGTGTTTCTGCCTCTCCAACCAGACTCCATCTGAAAAACTGACAATTCTTCAAATGTGCCTTTAATTTTGGCAGATTCACCTTTCTTCAAATGATTCATTAGATAGAGATAATGTTGAGAGTCTGCTGTTGAATTCGGTTCATTACATGTGTCACATACGTATCCAACATTTGTGAATTTAACTTAATTTTTAAAGAAACATCCTGCTGTAAAATCAATCAGATGATTGTTGGAATAAAAGAGGGAATCAGTTTTTTAGTTTATATTTTCTGGGAAAAGCAGCTGTTGAGCTGAAGATTTGCTGAACATCATATTATATTTTGAGGAGTTGTTTCATTTAACAGTCTTTAACAGGCAGCGATAAACTGATCAGCAGATTTCTGAATGGAGTTTGGTTTGAGACGATTCTTTCTGTTTTGGTGTTTTCAGCTGGTGTATCCTCAGGACGTGAAACTCACTGAGAAGGAGGTAATTTTTGATTTAACATATTTGTGTATGTATCTGTGTGTTCTATGTGTATATATATATATATATATATATATATATATATGTGACCACTCTGTTTCTGACTGCATATTCGGTCATTTATGGCACGAGAGTCAGGTGGATGGATCACTTGTATTTATTCCTCTGTGTAATGGGACACACACAACCAAACAGGGTTATTATTCAAGGTGGTCGGCACAGCTCGCTCCAGCCACAGCATGGCAGTCTCTCTCTGCTGACTTTCATTGTGATCGTATAGTGATATATTTTAAAACAGGTTACAATTATATTATCAAACATGAACATGAAATATATATAAAACATCCTTCCACATCCACATAGTCATCAATTTAAAATGAATTAAATGTGATTTTTACCCCAAACTCCAAATGTCCATTAGTTTTTTATCTTCCCTCATTAACAGAAAGGGTCCACATGCAACTGACGGTGCTCTGCTGCCCCCCCCAGGAGCGCCACAGAACTAACCCTAACCCTAACCCTAACCCCCCCCCCCCCCACCCTCAGGAGCGCCACAGAACACAGCTAACCCTAACCCTAACCCTAACCCCCCCCCCCTCAGGAGCGCCACAGAACACAGCGGCAAACATGAATGAACGGCCTTTGCCTATTAACACAGTGAGCCTGAGCCAACGTGGCTACGCTACATTACATATTTAACACACATATTCAACAACCATAACATACCTGTGTAATGGGACACACACAACCAAACAGGGTTATTATTCAAGGTGGTCGGCACAGCTCGCTCCAACTACAGCATGGAAAAATAGAAAGGTCTGCATTAAAACTAGACGCCCGTGCGCTACACATCAAGCTGGCGGCCACATTGTCATTAGCAGCGTCTCACAAAGGGTAATAATGCATTTACGGGACTGAAACGTTACTAAATGTGTTGTACATGGCTTACAGTGTTAAACGTTATAATATTGCATATATTGCATAACTTTTCCACACTGTCTGACAACTATTAGCAACTTATTATGGCGGAGCTAGCACCGGACCGACTTACCCACAGCATGGCAGTCTCTCTCTGCTGCGGGTTACCCACAGTGCACCTGGGTTACCCACAGTGCACCTGGGTTACCCACAGTGCACCTGGGTTACCCACAGTGCACCTGCATGGAATTCAAAATAAAAGCCCTGGCTGTTCGCAATGTCAGATACACTTACTGAAAAAACAAAAGCACCCCAGAAATAATAGTTGGTTGTCCCAAAATAAACATGAATTTAACAATATTTACATAACACTCTTATCTACACCGTTACATATATATATATATATATATATATATATATATATGTATATACAGTATAGTTATTGATCCTATTTGTTTGTGATTTGTCATCAGAAAACCAGCATCTGCTACCTGTCCTTCCCTGACTCCTACTCAGGTAAATCCAGCGGTCAGATAACACTGTGTGATGCTGTGTGTGACTCAGAGGTTAAAGGTCACATATGTTACTTCATTTCCCAGGATGCCTTGGGGACACTGTGTTCAGCTTCAGGTTACGTCAGTCGGTCGGTCGCAGAGTTTCGAGGTTCAGAGAAGACGTTTACAACAGAGACGCCCCCCCCACCCTTCAGGTGAGACACCATGAGACACTTTAATGGATCGTTAGACCTCTCAGTCTGAAACTATTGATCATCTGATCGATCATCTGATCGATCATCTGACTGATCATCTGACTGATCATCTGACTGATCATCTGATTGATCATCTGAGTGATCATCTGACTGATCATCTGATTGATCATCTGACTGATCATCTGACTGATCATCTGACTGATCATCTGACTGATCATCTGAGTGATCATCTGACTGATCATCTGACTGATCATCTGATTGATCATCTGACTGATCATCTGACTGATCATCTGACTGATCATCTGACTGATCATCTGATTGATCATCTGAGTGATCATCTGACTGTTCATCTGATTGATCATCTGACTGATCATCTGATTGATCATCTGACTGATCATCTGACTGATCATCTGATTGATCATCTGAGTGATCATCTGACTGATCATCTGATTGATCATCTGACTGATCATCTGACTGATCATCTCATTGATCATCTGACTGATCATCTGATTGATCATCTGACTGATCATCTGACTGATCATCTGATTGATCATCTGACTGATCATCTGACTGATCATCTGATTGATCATCTGATTGATCATCTGATTGATCATCTGATTGATCATCTGACTGATCATCTGATTGATCATTTGTGATCACAGCTCTCACAGTCAGGTGCCTGTCAGCAAATCAAAAAGCAGTTAGTATAAGTATATAATTATACATGCTGATGTATTATTATTATAGATTAAACTACCAGCAGTATACTGTATAATAATAATGTACATTCATGAACATTTATAAATCCTTATGAACACTAAACATTTATAAACATTCATAAACATTTATAAATTTCTGAACATTTATAAACATTTATAAACCCTTATATACACTAAACATTCATAAACATGTAAAAACATTTATTCCCACTAAAATTTATAAATATTCATAAACATTTATAAACACTTAACATTTATTAATATTCATAAATATTTATAAACACTAAACATTTATAAATATGTATAACAAACATTTATAAACACTTATGAACACTTATGAACATTCATAAATATTTATAACTTGTAAAGATTTACAGTTTGTCTCTAATTGTCTCCACAGACTGAAGTGTCCCATTTCTTTGGTTACGTCTATTTCAGACAAGTGAAGGACGTTTCTGTGAAGAGAGGATACTTCCAGAAGGTGAGAGTCACCTGTTCTCACCTGTTCACACCTGTTCACACCTGTTCCACACCTGTTCACAGCTGTTCACACCTGTTCACAGCTGTTCACACCTGGTTAACCCTGTTCACACCTGTTCACACCTGTTCACACCTGGTTAACCCCTGTTCACACCTGTTCACACCTGGTTAACCCTGTTCACACCTGTTCACACCTGTTCACACCTGGTTAACCCTTTTCACACCTGTTCACACCTGTTCACACCTGGTTAACCCCTGTTCACACCTGGTTAACCCCTGTTCACACCTGTTCACACCTGTTCACACCTGTTCACACCTGGTTAACCCTGTTCAAACCTGTTCTCACCTGGTTAACCCCTGTTCACACCTGGTTAACCCCTGTTCACACCTGGTTAACCCTGTTCAAACCTGTTCTCACCTGGTTAACCCCTGTTCACACCTGGTTAACCCTGTTCACACCTGGTTAACCCCTGTTCACACCTGGTTAACCCTGTTCACACCTGTTCACACCTGTTCACACCTGGTTAACCCTGTTCACACCTGGTTAACCCCTGTTCACACCTGTTCACACCTGTTCACACCTGTTCACACCTGTTCACACCTGTTCACACCTGGTTAACCCTGTTCACACCTGTTCACACCTGGTTAACCCTGTTCACACCTGTTCACACCTGGTTAACCCCTGTTCACCCCTGTTCACACCTGGTTAACCCTGTTCACACCTGTTCACACCTGGTTAACCCTGTTCACACCTGTTCACACCTGTTCTCACCTGTTCACACCTGGTTAACCCTGTTCTCACCTGTTCTCACCTGTTCACACCTGTTCCCACCTGGTTAACCCTGTTCACACCTGTTCACACCTGGTTAACCCTGTTCACACCTGTTCACACCTGTTCACACCTGTTCACACCTGGTTAACCCTGTTCACACCTGTTCACACCTGGTTAACCCTGTTCACACCTGTTCACACCTGTTCTCACCTGTTCACACCTGGTTAACCCTGTTCTCACCTGTTCACACCTGTTCTCACCTGTTCACACCTGTTCCCACCTGGTTAACCCTGTTCACACCTGTTCACACCTGTTCTCACCTGTTCACACCTGTTCTCACCTGTTCACACCTGTTCCCACCTGGTTAACCCTGTGATGTTTGACTGACAGCAGTGCCTCTGTGTATTTCAGTCTCTGGTGTTGGTATCCCGGTTACCGTACACTCACCTCTTCCACTCGCTGCTGCAGATCGTTGCTCCCGAGTTCTTTGAGAAACTGGCGCCGTGTCTGGAAGCAGGTGATGATGTCATTACTTTATAACCGTGGACCAATCAGAACAACGGTAATCATGACATAGCTTGTGTTTCTCTCGTCCTTCCTCACAGTGTGTAACGAGATCGACCAATGGCCTTCACCTGTACCTGGACTGACCCTCAACCTGCCTGTGATGGGCGTGGTCTTACAGGTGAGGGGCGTGGCCTTATAGATGATGGGGCGGGGTCTTACAGGTGAGGGGCGTGGCCTTATAGATGATGGGGCGGGGTCTTACAGGTGAGGGGCGTGGCCTTATAGATGAGAGAGGCGGGGTCTTACAGGTGAGGGGCGTGGCCTTACATATGATGGGGCGGGGTCTTACAGGTAAGGGGCGTGGCCTTATAGATGATGGGGCGGGGTCTTACAGGTGAGGGGCGTGGCCTTATAGATGATGGGGCGGGGTCTTACAGGTGAGGGGCGTGGCCTTATAGATGATGGGGCGGGGTCTTACAGGTGAGGGGCGTGGCCTTATAGATGACAGAGGTGTGGTGTTATAGGTGAGGAAGGGGCGTGGTCTTACAGGTGAGGAAGGGGCGGGGTCATACAGGTGAGGGGCGTGGCCTTACATATGACGGGGCGGGGTCATACAGGTGAGGGGCATGGCCTTACATATGACGGGGCGGGGTCATACAGGTGAGGAAGGGGCGGGGTCATACAGGTGAGGGGTGTGGCCTTACATATGACGGGGCGGGGTCATACAGGTGAGGGGTGTGGCCTTATAGATGACAGAGGTGTGGTGTTATAGGTGAGGAAGGGGGGGGGTCATACAGGTGAGGGGCGTGGCCTTACAGGTGAGGGGCGTGGCCTTACATATGACGGGGCGGGGTCATACAGGTGAGGAAGGGGGGGGTCATACAGGTGAGGGGCGTGGCCTTATAGATGATGGGGCGGGGTCTTACAGGTGAGGGGCGTGGCCTTACAGGTGAGGGGCGTGGCCTTACATATGACGGGGCGGGGTCATACAGGTGAGGAAGGGGGGGGTCATACAGGTGAGGGGCGTGGCCGTATAGATGATGGGGCGGGGTCATACAGGTGAGGAAGGGGGGGGTCATACAGGTGAGGCCCCCTAACACATGCAAACTATAATACTAATATGGTATAATATAATATGGCCAAGATAAAAAAGTGTATTTTTCAACAGTTTGTAAACTCTGTATCTTTCTGTCTTTCCACTGAAGTTACTTTT
>CAKAOJ020000438.1:420000-432500 GCA_916701645.2 Sebastolobus alascanus | reverse complement strand
TGACGGAGACAGGAAGTACGTGACTGACGGAGACAGGAAGTACGTGACTGACTGAGACAGGAAGTACGTGACTGACGGAGACAGGAAGTACGTGACTGACGGAGACAGGAAGTCACGGTACTTGATCTTTCACTGTTCACACGACGCTATCGGTTAGGTATAACTGACCAGCCAATCAAAGAGCAGTGTTTATGAACTAGCTATAACTGATCAGCCAATCAGAGAGCAGTGTTTATGAACTAGCTATAGCTGAACAGCCAATCAGAGAGCAGTGTTTATGAACTAGCTATAACTGATCAGCCAATCAGAGAGCAGTGTTTATGAACTAGCTATAGCTGAACAGCCAATCAGAGAGCAGTGTTTATGAACTAGCTATAACTGACCAGCCAATCAGAGAGCAGTGTTTATGAACTAGCTATAACTGACCAGCCAATCAGAGAGCAGTGTTTATGAACTAGCTATAGCTGAACAGCCAATCAGAGAGCAGTGTTTATGAACTAGCTATAACTGATCAGCCAATCAGAGAGCAGTGTTTATGAACTAGCTATAGCTGAACAGCCAATCAGAGAGCAGTGTTTATGAACTAGCTATAACTGATCAGCCAATCAGAGAGCAGTGTTTATGAACTAGCTATAACTGATCAGCCAATCAGAGAGCAGTGTTTATGAACTAGCTATAGCTGACCAGCCAATCAGAGAGCAGAGTTTATGAACTAGCTATAGCTGAACAGCCAATCAGAGAGCAGTGTTTATGAACTAGCTATAGCTGATCAGCCCATCAGAAAGCAGTGTTTGTGTTGTTGCCATGGTAACAGTGTGTCCTCTCTCAGCTCCATCAGTCCTCTGAAGTTCTGCTGTGACTTCCGTCCATATTTCACCATCCACGACAGCGAGTTCAGAGAGTACACCACCAGGACCCAGGCCCCGTCAGTACCTCTACCTGTACCTGTACCTGTCTCACCTGTACCTCTACCTCTACCTGTACCTGTCTCACCTTTACCTGTAACTGTCTGTCTCACCTGTACCTCTACCTGTCTGTCTCATCTGTACATGTACCTCTCGTTCTCACCTGTCTGTCTCTGTCTCACCTGTCCCTGTCTCACCTGTCTGTCTCTGTCTCACCTGTCTGTCTCTGTCTCACCTGTCTCTGTCTCACCTGTCTGTCTCTGTCTCACCTGTCCCTGTCTCACCTGTCTGTCTCTGTCTCACCTGTCTGTCTCTGTCTCACCTGTCTCTGTCTCACCTGTCTGTCTCTGTCTCACCTGTCCCTGTCTCACCTGTCTGTCTCTGTCTCACCTGTCTGTCTCTGTCTCACCTGTCTCTGTCTCACCTGTCTGTCTCTGTCTCACCTGTCCCTGTCTCACCTGTCTGTCTCTGTCTCACCTGTCTGTCTCTGTCTCACCTGTCTGTCTCTGTCTCACCTGTCTCTGTCTCACCTGTCCCTGTATCACCTGTCTGTCTCTGTCTCACCTGTCTGTCTCTGTCTCACCTGTCTCTGTCTCACCTGTCTGTCTCTGTCTCACCTGTCCCTGTCTCACCTGTCTGTCTCTGTCTCACCTGTCTCTGTCTCACCTGTCCCTGTATCACCTGTCTATCTCTGTCTCACCTGTCTGTCTCTGTCTCACCTGTCCCTGTCTCACCTGTCTGTCTCTGTCTCACCTGTCTCTGTCTCACCTGTCTGTCTCTGTCTCACCTGTCTCTGTCTCACCTGTCTGTCTCTGTCTCACCTGTCTCTGTCTCACCTGTCTGTCTCTGTCTCACCTGTCTGTCTCTGTCTCACCTGTCCCTGTATCACCTGTCTGTCTCTGTCTCACCTTTCTCTGTCTCACCTGTCTGTCTCACCTGTCTCTGTCTCACCTGTCTGTCTCTGTCTCACTTGTCTGTCTCTGTCTCACCTGTCCCTGTCTCACCTGTCTGTCTCTGTCTCACCTGTCTCTGTCTGACCTGTCCCTGTATCACCTGTCTGTCTCTGTCTCACCTGTCTGTCTCTGTCTCACCTGTCCCTGTCTCACCTGTCTGTCTCTGTCTCACCTGTCCCTGTCTCACCTGTCTGTCTCTGTCTCACCTGTCTCTGTCTCACCTGTCCCTGTACCACCTGTCTGTCTCTGTCTCACCTGTCTGTCTCTGTCTCACCTGTCTCTGTCTCACCTGTCTGTCTCTGTCTCACCTGTCTCTGTCTCACCTGTCTGTCTCTGTCTCACCTGTCTCTGTCTCACCTGTCTCTGTCTCGTCTGTCTGTCTCTGTCTCACCTGGCTGTCTCTGTCTCACCTGTCCCTGTCTCACCTGTCTGTCTCTGTCTCACCTGTCTCTGTCTAACCTGTCCCTGTACCACCTGTCTGTCTCTGTCTCACCTGTCTGTCTCTGTCTCACCTGTCTGTCTCTGTCTCACCTGTCCCTGTCTCACCTGTCTGTCTCTGTCTCACCTGTCTCTGTCTCACCTGTCCCTGTACCACCTGTCTGTCTCTGTCTCACCTGTCTCTGTCTCACCTGTCCCTGTCTCACCTGTCTGTCTCTGTCTCACCTGTCTCTGTCTCACCTGTCTGTCTCTGTCTCACCTGTCTGTCTCTGTCTCACCTGTCTCTGTCTCACCTGTCTCTGTCTCGTCTGTCTGTCTCTGTCTCACCTGTCTGTCTCTGTCTCACCTGTCTGTCTCTGTCTCACCTGTCTGTCTCTGTCTCACCTGTTCCTGTATCACCTGTCTGTCTCTGTCTCACCTGTCTGTCTCTGTCTCACCTGTCCCTGTCTCACCTGTCTGTCTCTGTCTCACCTGTCTGTCTCTGTCTCACCTGTTCCTGTATCACCTGTCTGTCTCTGTCTCACCTGTCTGTCTCTGTCTCACCTGTCCCTGTCTCACCTGTCTGTCTCTGTCTCACCTGTCTGTCTCTGTCTCACCTGTCCCTGTCTCACCTGTCTGTCTCTGTCTCACCTGTCTCTGTCTCACCTGTCCCTGTACCACCTGTCTGTCTCTGTCTCACCTGTCTGTCTCTGTCTCACCTGTCCCTGTCTCACCTGTCTGTCTCTGTCTCACCTGTCTCTGTCTCACCTGTCCCTGTACCACCTGTCTGTCTCTGTCTCACCTGTCCCTGTATCACCTGTCTGTCTCTGTCTCACCTGTCTGTCTCTGTCTCACCTGTCCCTGTCTCACCTGTCTGTCTCTGTCTCACCTGTCTCTGTCTCACCTGTCCCTGTACCACCTGTCTGTCTCTGTCTCACCTGTCTGTCTCTGTCTCACCTGTCTCTGTCTCACCTGTCCGTCTCTGTCTCACCTGTCTCTGTCTCACCTGTCTGTCTCTGTCTCACCTGTCTCTGTCTCACCTGTCTGTCCCTGTCTCACCTGTCTGTCTCTGTCTCACCTGTCTCTGTCTCACCTGTCCCTGTACCACCTGTCTGTCTCTGTCTCACCTGTCTGTCTCTGTCTCACCTGTCTGTCCCTGTATCACCTGTCTGTCTCTGTCTCACCTGTCTGTCTCTGTCTCACCTGTCTGTCTCTGTCTCACCTGTTTGTCCCTGTCTCACCTGTCTGTCTCTGTCTCACCTGTCTGTCTCTGTCTCACCTGTCTGTCTCTGTCTCACCTGTTTGTCCCTGTCTCACCTGTCTGTCTCTGTCTCACCTGTCTGTCTCTGTCTCACCTGTCTGTCTCTGTCTCACCTGTCCAGGCCTAACGTGGTTCTTGGAGTCACCAATCCGTTCTTCATCAAGACTTTTCAGAACTGGCCTCACGTCGTCCGGCTGGGAGAAACCAAGATGGCGGGTAGACCGAGATTAGATCACTCTTCTTCTTCTGCTTCTTCTTCTTCTACTTCTTCTTCTACTTCTTCTTCTACTTCTTCTTCTTCTTCTCTTTTTATTTAACCCTTTCTTTTTCTCGGCTGTTTTAGATTCACATGAATCCAAATTTAATAAAAAAAAACATATTTAGTTTTTCCATTAAATGATCTAGTTTTTTATTAATTATTATTATCATTGTTATTATTATTACTGCTAATAATAACAGTAATCTCTCTGTCAGGTGATTTACCGAAACAGGTGAAGGTGAAGAAACTGTCCAAACTGAAGACGCTGGACACTAAACCAGGTAACACCTGAGTCTTTATTCACCTCTATTAATATTATTAATATTAATAAATGACCTGAGTCTTTATTCACCTGTATTAATATTATTAATATTAATAAATGACCTGAGTCTTTATTCACCTGTATTAATATTATTAATATTAATAAATGACCTGAGTCTTTATTCACCTGTATTAATATACATTAATATTAATAAATGACCCGAGTCTTTATTCACCTGTATTCATATTATTAATATTAATAAATGAACTGAGTCTTTATTCACCTCTATTCATATTATTAATAATAATATTAATAAATGACCTGAGTCTTTATTCACCTGTATTCATATTATTAATATTAATATTAATACATTACCTGAGTCTTTATTCACCTGTATTAATATTATTAATATTAATAAATGACCTGAGTCTTTATTCACCTGTATTCATATTATTAATATTAATATTAATAAATTACATGAGTCTTTATTCACCTATATTAATATTATTATTAATATTAACATTATTGTTAATATTAAAATTAATAAATGTTGACTTTCTCTGCAGGGATCTACACGGCGTTCAGGACGTTTCTCCACAAAGACAAGATTCTGATTAAAAGACTGTTGAAGGTGAAAACATGGACGATGTGTATTGATCAGTTAGTATTTATTGATCAGTTAGTATTTATTGATCAGTTAGTATGTATTGATCAGTCAGTATTTATTGATCAGTTAGTATGTATTAATCAGTTAGTATTTATTGATCAGTTAGTATGTATTGATCAGTCAGTATTTATTGATCAGTTAGTATTTATTGATCAGTTAGTATGTATTGATCAGTCAGTATTTATTGATCAGTTAGTATGTATTGATCAGTCAGTATTTATTGATCAGTTAGTATGTATTGATCAGTTAGTATTTATTGATCAGTCAGTATTTATTGATCAGTCAGTATTTATTGATCTGAAGATGATCGATGATGAAACATTGGCGTCTGTGTTTCTTCAGGGGATTCAGAGGAAGAGACCGTCGGAGGTTCAGAGCGCCATCTTGAGGCGACACCTGTTAGAGCTCACGCAGAGCTTCATCATCCCACTGGTGAGCAATCAGCCAATCACATCGCTGCAACGTCTCCACCAGACACCGCACTTCCTGTCCTCCGTTTTTACCTCTTTATAGACACGCTTCTGTTGATTTCACTTTATTAGTTCATTAATTAATGGTAATTTAATTTAGAGTTAATTAACTGTGACAACAGAAAGGCCTGTTCACATATGAAAGTCACAGTGTGAGGAATGTGAGCTGCGATGATTAATCAATTAGTTGATTGAAAGAAAATTAATCGGCAAAGCAGAATAATCAATATTGAAAATATATCTTGCTGTTCTCTGGGAATGTTTGATAAATACACCTGAAGCATTAAAGTTAAACTCATCTGTGCAGGAAGAGAAGAAGAAGCAGATTTCATCACCATATGAGTAGAAACAGGAAACCCTTTGACTTTCAAAATAAAGTTCCTGAAGGTTGTTATTATTATAAATACACCTAAAATACAAACAAAACTTCTGACATGAAGCATTAAAGTTAAACTCATCTGTGAAGGAAGAGAAGAAGAAGCAGATTTCATCAACCTACAAGTACAAACAGGAAACCGTTTGACTTTCAAAATAAAGTTCCTGAATTATTAAATTCAACAGAACTCAGTTCAGACATCGTTTTAAAGTTTGAAACTTTTTAAGCAGATTCAAACTGAAGCGGTTTCCTGGAAATAACCGCAAATATTCTCGTGTGATGGCGTTAGATGACTCATCCAGTTCGTCCAATCAGAAAGCAGGAAACTGTGTGGAGTTTAAACCCTGTGTCTTGTCTGTCAGGAGCGGTACATGGCGAGCCTGATGCCTCTGCAGAGATCAGTGACACCGTGGAAGGTAAACAGGAAGTGGATCATCGGTGATGACCTCACAGTGATGACCTCACAGTGATGACCTCACAGTGATGACCTCACAGTGATGACCTCACAGTGATGTCAGCAGTGTGTTGATGTGTTGTGTGTTCAGACTCCTCCTCAGATTCGACCCTTCAGTCAGGATGAGTTCATGTCCACTCTGGACCACACCGGGCCGCAGCTCACCTCCGTGCTCAAAGGTGATTGGATGGGACTGTACAGGTGAGTCACCCAGGTGTCCTCTGGATGTACACCAGAAGAAAGTCACCTTGTGTCTTGGTTTTATATTCAGTCTTTAGTCTTTTCTGTCTTCTTCATGGTCATCTTTTAGACGCCGTTCTTCATAACTTTGAGAATAAAGTTAATAAAGTCGTAACTTTTGTTTAATTTTGAAAATAAGGTCGTAACATTGACAATAAAATTGTAACGTTGACAATATTGTCGTATATTGTCGTAAGGTTGACAATAAAGTCGTAACGTAAATTCATCTTGTTTGAACTGTTGACAGGAAGTTCTTTAGGAGTCCGAACTTTGACGGATGGTATCGTCATCGACACAAAGAGATGACGCAGAAACTGGAGAGTCTTCATCTGGAGGTCATCAGTGACTCCGTGAGTTTACTTCAGCTCATCAGACACACAACTCAACATCTGTTAGACTACTGTCAACATCTGGATCACTGTCAACATCTGTTAGACTACTGTCAACATCTGGATCACTGTCAACATCTGTTAGACTACTGCTAACATCTGGATCACTGTTAACATCTGTTAGACTACTGTCAACATCTGTTAGACTACTGTCAACATCTGGATCACTGGCAACATCTGTTAGACTACTGTCAACATCTGTTAGACTACTGTCAACATCTGGATCACTGGCAACATCTGTTAGACTACTGTCAACATCTGGATCACTGCCAACATCTGTTAGACTACTGTCAACATCTGTTAGACTACTGCTAACATCTGGATCACTGTCAACATCTGTTAGACTACTGTCAACATCTGGATCACTGTCAACATCTGTTAGACTACTGTCAACATCTGTTAGATTACTGTCAACATCTGGATCACTGGCAACATCTGTTAGACTACTGTCAACATCTGTTAGACTACTGTCAACATCTGGATCACTGTCAACATCTGTTAGACTACTGTCAACATCTGGATCACTGTCAACATCTGTTAGATTACTGTCAACATCTGGATCACTGTCAACATCTGTTAGACTACTGTCAACATCTGTTAGATTACTGTCAACATCTGGATCACTGGCAACATCTGTTAGACTACTGTAAACATCTGTCAGGTTGTAAACACACACGCACGCACGCACGCACGCACACACACACACACACACACACACACACACACACACACACACACACACACACACACACACACACATATGGACCTTCTAACCCTGAGTTCTGCCTCTCAGGATCTGATGAGTTGGACTCAAGACAAATCTGAGGTCGAAATCGTCGACTTGATTCTGAAGCTCAGAGAGAAACTGGTGAGAATCACTAACTCATTATACTATCTACTACTACTACTACTACTACTACTACATTATATTACTATATACTATCTACTACTACTACTACTACTACTACTACTACCACATTATATTACTATATACTATCTACTACTACTACTACTACTACTACTACTACCACATTATATTACTATATACTATCTACCACTACTACTACTACTACATTATATTACTATATACTATCTACTACTACTACTACTAATACTACTACTACCACATTATATTACTATATACTATCTACTACTACTACTACTACTACTACTACTACCACATTATATTACTATATACTATCTACTACTACTACTACTACTACTACTACTACCACATTATATTACTATATACTATCTACTACTACTACTACTACCACATTATATTACTATATACTATCTACTACTACTACTACTACTACTACTACTACCACATTATATTACTATATACTATCTACCACTACTACTACTACTACATTATATTACTATATACTATCTACTTCTACTACTACTACTACATTATATTACTATATACTATCTTCTACTACTACTACTACTACTACTACATTATATTACTATATACTATCTACTACTACTACTACTACTACTACATTATATTACTATATCTACAGTACTACATTATAGTACTATACTGTATATATGTATGAGGACGTGTTTTACCCGTGTGGTAAACAGGAAGTGTGTGACTGCTGCTGTTTTTCAGATTAAAGCTCGCCGGCAGCAGCTGCAGGTGAAAGACGGCGTTTTAGACAAACTGGACGCTTTTATCGACACCATCATCAGCTCGCTGCCCGAAGACCTGCGGACGCTGCTCAGTACACGCTGAGTACACAGAGTACACGCTGAGTACACACAGTACACGCTGAGTACACGCTGAGTACACAGAGTACATGCTGAGTACACAGAGTACACGCTGAGTACACAGAGTACATGCTGAGTACACGTTGAGTACACTGAGTACACGCTGAGTACACAGAGTACACGCTGAGTACACAGAGTAAACGCTGAGTACACGCTGAGTACACAGAGTACACGCTGAGTACACAGAGTACACGCTGAGTACACACAGTACATGCTGAGTACACGTTGAGTACACTGAGTACACATTGAGTACACAGAGTACGCGCTAGGTACACACAGAGTACACGCAGAGTACACGTTAGTACCCGCTGAGTACACGTTGAGTACACGCTGATTACACACAGAGTACACGTTGAGTACACAGAGTACGTGCTGAGTACACAAAGAGTACACGTTGAGTACACGTTAGTACACGCTGATTACACACAAAGTACACGTTGAGTACACGTTAGTACACGCTGACATCTTTCCTGTCGGAGAATAAAGATGTTTCAGGTTGATCGTGTCGTGATTAAACGTGAATGAAACTCACACTAATAATAATAATAATAATAATATTAATAATAATATTGTGTTGTTTGCATTTTTGTTCTTTTTCCCCAAAACTGTAAATATGTAGTTTGGATTTGAAAAGTAAACCCTGAATCATGTTCATATTCTATTGTTTCTGGTGCTTATTGATCAATATATTGATCTGAAAGATGAAAGATTATTTCAGAAACCGTTCAGTCATTAAATATCTGCTTTTATTTTTTCGGATTTATACAAAAAGTGTGGCGACGTTATGAAAAACAGTCGCAGTGTTATGATGAAAGATGTTATAACTAAAAATGTTCATTTTATGAAGTAAAAAGTCAAAATGTTTTTATAGAAAAGTTGTAACTATAAAACTGTGAAACTTTAGAACTTCAGAATGAACCAAACTGAGTTTGTGAAGCAGGAAAAATAGTTTAATTTCAACAAAATATTAGTGAAGAAGAAAAGCATCAACCAAAGTTACCTTTAAATATTTCCTCTCAGTTAAATATGTTCATATATACACAAAGTTCAGATAGAAACTCCATTCACCTTTCTATCACTTCAAACGTCTGTTTTATTATCTCTTGCCGGTCCACCAGGTGATGTTTCTTCTTCAGGTGTTTTACCTCTTGCCGCTCCACCAGGTGATGTTTCTTCTTCAGGTGTTTTACCTCTTGCCGCTCCACCAGGTGATGTTTCTTCTTCAGGTGTTTTACCTCTTGCCGGTCCACCAGGTGATGTTTCTTCTTCAGGTGTTTTACCTCTTGCCGGTCCACCAGGTGATGTTTCTTCTTCAGGTGTTTTACCTCTTGCCGCTCCACCAGGTGATGTTTCTTCTTCAGGTGTTTTACCTCTTGCCGCTCCACCAGGTGATGTTTCTTCTTCAGGTGTTTTACCTCTTGCCGCTCCACCAGGTGATGTTTCTTCTTCAGGTGTTTTACCTCTTGCCGGTCCACCAGGTGATGTTTCTTCTTCAGGTGTTTTACCTCTTGCCGGTCCACCAGGTGATGTTTCTTCTTCAGGTGTTTTATCTCTTGCCGGTCCACCAGGTGATGTTTCTTCTTCAGGTGTTTTATCTCTTGCCGGTCCACCAGGTGATGTTTCTTCTTCAGGTGTTTTACCTCTTGCCGCTCCACCAGGTGATGTTTCTTCTTCAGGTGTTTACCTCTTGCCGCTCCACCAGGTGATGTTTCTTCTTCAGGTGTTTACCTCTTGCCGCTCCACCAGGTGATGTTTCTTCTTCAGGTGTTTACCTCTTGCCGCTCCACCAGGTGATGTTTCTTCTTCAGGTGTTTTACCTCTTGCCGCTCCACCACGTGGCGCCCTGCAGCCTCATCACGCTGTGTTTCTCCTGCGGGCTGAAGTGCAGGATGGTCAGGATGGCGCCGAGCGTCTGCTGCCTCCCGCTGGCGTCCTGTAGCGTCAGGAACTTGTAGATGACGTTCTTCAGGTACTCCATGTTGGCGCCCTCTCTGTTCTGATCTCTGATCAGTTTCTCGAGTTGTCCTCGCAGCCCGGACGCCTCCTCGTCGTGGCGCTCTCCGTGAGCGATGAGCGTGGCGTGCAGCTGATGCACGTCCTCCTCCAGTCGGTGTTTCTGCCGCCGCAGAGCGCCGGCCTCCACCTCCTTCCTGGCCAGCTGCTCGGCGTACAGCAGCAGCGTGGGCTCGTTGGGCGCCGCCCGCCGCAGGGCCTGGCTGATGATGTCGCCCTCGCTCTCCGGGCCGGACTCGTGCTCGTCGTCGGCCATCTTGTCGGGGTCGTTGCCGTAGCTGTGCGCGGCGGCTCGCAGCCTCTCCAGTTCCTGATCCTTCTCGTCCAGCAACGCCATCGTCCTCTCTCTCTGTTTGTGAAGCTCCGCCTCCAGCCGCAGCAGGTCGTCGCGGTGCAGCGCCTCCACCCGCTCCACTTCCTGTTTGTGAGCGTGCTGCAGCGCCGCGGCGTGCTGCTGCCGGTCCTCCAGCTCGCGGCGCTGTCGGGTCTCGGCCTCGTCGCTCTGGATCCGCAGGTTAATGTACTTCTCCTTCAGCTCCGCCAGCTGGTCCCGGACTTCCTCCAGCTCCTTCGCCTGGCTGCCATCTTTGGCGTTCTTGTTCTTCAGCACCACCTGCGCTCGCAGCTTGTAGCGTTCGAACTCGTCCTTGATCTGCCGCAGCTCCTGCTGGTAGAACGCCGAGGCTTTGTCTCCGCCCGGCTCCGCCTGGGTCTCCGCCAGGTTCTGGATGTTCTGGTCCGGGTTCCTCTGAGCCGCCAGCAGCAGCAGCTTCTTCACCTTCTCCAGCTTCTCCTTCAGCACGCCGACGTCCAGCTGCGACTCGTCCACGCCGAGGTCAGAGGTCATCCTGCCGGAGGCGGCGATGGCGAGCGTTTTGTTCTCGGTGTCCAGCTGCAGGATCCGGTCTCTGAGTCTCTGAGCCGTCTGCTGGTCTCTCTGCCTCGACTTCTCACAGGAACCCAGAAGCTCCGACAGCTCAGAGACTCTCTGCTCGAGACCGGCCGCTCGAACCTCCGCAGACCGAGCGCGCTCACAAGCTCGATCGTCCGCCTCGCCGGCCTGCGAATACACAAAGTCAGTCTTTAGACCTGGTCTTAGTTAGTCAGGGTCTCAGGTTTACCTTCCTGGTCTCGATGTGGATCTGTTTTAATTCTTTAGACCTGGTTTTAGGGGGTCAGGGTCTCTGCTTTAGTTCTTTAGACCTGGTTTTAGGGGGTCAGGGTCTCAGGTTTAGTTCTTTAGACCTGGTCTTAGTTAGTTAGGGTCTCAGTTTTAGTTCTTTAGAACTGGTTTTAGGGGGTCAGGGTCTCAGTTTTACCTTCCTGGTCTCGATGTGGATCTGTTTTAGTTCTTTAGACCTGGTTTTAGGGGGTCAGGGTCTCAGTTTTAGTTCTTTAGACCTGGTTTTAGTTAGTTACGGTCTCAGTTTTACCTTCCTGGTCTCGATGTGGATCTGTTTTAGTTCTTTAGACCTGGTTTTAGGTGGTCAGGGTCTCAGTTTTAGTTCTTTAGACCTGGTTTTAGTTAGTTACGGTCTCAGTTTTACCTTCCTGGTCTCGATGTGGATCTGTTTTAGTTCTTTAGACCTGGTTTTAGGGGGTCAGGGTCTCTGTTTTAGTTCTTTAGACCTGGTTTTAGGGGGTCAGGGTCTCAGGTTTAGTTCTTTAGACCTGGTTTTAGGGGGTCAGGGTCTCAGGTTTAGTTCTTTAGACCTGGTTTTAGGTGGTCAGGGTCTCAGGTTTAGTTCTTTAGACCTGGTTTTAGGTGGTCAGGGTCTCAGTTTTAGTTCTTTAGACCTGGTTTTAGTTAGTTACGGTCTCAGTTTTACCTTCCTGGTCTCGATGTGGATCTGTTTTAGTTCTTTAGACCTGGTTTTAGGTGGTCAGGGTCTCAGTTTTAGTTCTTTAGACCTGGTTTTAGTTAGTTACGGTCTCAGTTTTACCTTCCTGGTCTCGATGTGGATCTGGTTTAGTTCTTTAGACCTGGTTTTAGGGGGTCAGGGTCTCAGTTTTAGTTCTTTAGACCTGGTTTTAGGGGGTCAGGGTCTCAGTTTT
>CAKAOJ020000438.1:407500-415000 GCA_916701645.2 Sebastolobus alascanus | reverse complement strand
TGGCTCCGAGGCTAACTGGCTCCGAGGCTAACTAGCTCTCAGGCTAACTAGCTCCGAGGCTAACCGGCTCCGAGGCTAACTAGCTCAGAGGCTAACTAGCTCCCAGGCTAACTGGCTCCGAGGCTAACTAGCTCCCAGGCTAACCGGCCGGGGGCTGGAATCCTCCCCAGCCTCTGATGTTAATGTTCGGACTGACTTATTGGACCTGCTCGCTGACATTAAGTTCCGCCTGGTTGAACTAAAACTCAAACTTTAACTGAAAACATAATCAATAGAAGCTAACACAGCTAGCCGAGTAGCCGTTTGACCAGAACGGTCCGTTAGCGGCAGTTTACCGGCTGGTTATAACGCTTTATCTCTAATAAAAGGTTTGAATTATATTTAGTGTTGAAGTCAGTTTACTGCCGTTTAAAGTCAGTTTACTGCCGTTTAAAGTCGTTTTTCTGCCGTTTAAAGTCAATTTTCTGCCGTTTAAAGTCAGTTTACTGCCGTTTAAAGTCGTTTTTCTGCCGTTTAAAGTCAGTTTTCTGCTGTTTAAAATCAGTTTTCTGCCGTTTAAAAACAGTTTTCTGTCTGGTATCTCGTCTCGTTTCAGTCGGTTTGGACGCAGCTGGAAAAACAACGATCCTGTACAAACTGAAGCTGGGAGAGATCGTCACCACCATCCCGACTATCGGTAAGTGATCAGTAATTAATCAATACATGTGATAAACTACAGATGTGATCAGGTCACTTAGTTTCACACAGTTTGATGTGTTTGTTTCAGCAGCTGTTTGACTCTCTGAGGATTAAATTTCAAATAAAGACAGATTATAACTCAGATATGTTTCTGTAATTAATATATTATAACTATATTACCACAGTAAACATTGAGATTGGTCTCACAGACAGTAAAAGAGAGGATTAAAGGACTAATTCAATATAATATTTAATAATACCCACAAACTAACCATCTGTATATCACTGACACACCTGTTACCTTGAATTCTTGAAGTAAACTTTATTCTCTGATGATGAATTGCAGTAAATGTGGGTGTGTTTAACAACAGTAAAATAATATATATACACTGTATAGTCTCACTGATCCACTCACTACTTCTCTAACTCACCTTCACTAACACCTGACTGTTTACAGAACTTATAAATAAATAATGAACGGTGTCTCTGATGCTGAGCCGTGCTACTCGTCCAGGTGTTTTAATGGTAACCTGGAGAACATTCATGATCCACCGCTGCAGGATCGTCTATTTATTTATTTCTTTACTCCCACGTACGGAACAGAAACTCTGGAGCCTGAGTTTTACCCGGAAAGGTTTGGCAGCGCACCAGTTGGTGTGTATCAGCTGTAGCGTGCTGGCCGGCCCGGTTAGACGGGTCAATCCAGTTCAACTGACAACGATTAGTATCAAACTATGTGCTGACGTTCTTCAGCTGAGGTCAGGTTTACCTCTGGATTCACTACAGACATTGTGTGTGTCTGTAACAACAGGTGAAACAGATGTTGTTGTGTAGGTTAAACAGATGTTGTTGTGTCTGTAACAACAGGTTAAACAGACGTTGTTGTGTCTGTAACAACAGGTTAAACAGATGTTGTTGTGTCTTTAACAACAGGTTAAACAGATGTTGTTGTGTCTGTAACAACAGGTTAAACAGATGTTGTTGTGTCTTTAACAACAGGTTAAACAGATGTTGTTGTGTCTTTAACAACAGGTTAAACAGACGTTGTTGTGTCTTTAACAACAGGTTAAACAGATGTTGTTGTGTCTTTAACAACAGGTTAAACAGATGTTGTTGTGTCTTTAACAACAGGTTAAACAGATGTTGTTGTGTGTTTCAGGCTTTAACGTGGAGACGGTGGAGTACAAGAACATCTGTTTCACAGTCTGGGATGTCGGTGGTCAGGACAAGATCAGACCTCTGTGGAGACACTACTTCCAGAACACACAGGTACTCAACCAGAACCAAAATACACAGGTTCACAACCAGAACCAGAACCAAAATACACAGGTTCACAACCAAGAACAGAACACTCAGGTGCTGACCCAGCATTGATCAGTGTGTATTGATGATATTTGCGTTGCTGACCTCTGACCCCTGTAGGGCCTGATCTTTGTGGTGGACAGTAACGACAGAGAGAGAGTAGCAGAGTCTGCTGAGGAGCTCGCCAAGATGGTGAGCAACTCTTCTTCTTCTTCTTCTTCTTCTCTGGTCTTAAAGATGGCGTGCCTTCATTCTTTTACTAATTCTCTATACATCCCCACAGCGATCAATAAATCATCCTTTTAACACTGTGTGCTGAAGATGAACACAACTATAGAGGTTAACTCAGGGTTCAAAGGGTTAAATCAGCTGCTGCTCCGCCCACAAACACTGACATCAACCAATCAGATTCTTTCTGTCTGAAATCACATCCTCAGTATGCGTCCTATCGTTCAACATACTGGAGTTTGTATCTGAGCAGTAATTTACATCGTCACTTCCTGAGAGCCTCCTCGCCGGTTGGGACGTAACCATGGTAACCATGGTAACCCATACCAACCTCATGTGACCAAACAATGATGTGTTAGAATCGTAAAGTACACCTGAAGCATTACTGATGTTACAGAACTGTCCGCCATATGATGATGTCATCAGTCACATGACTCTCTCTCTCTGTAGATGTATGATGTCATCAGTCACATGACTCTCTCTCTGTAGATGTATGATGTCATCAGTCACATGACTCTCTCTCTGTAGATGTATGATGTCATCAGTCACATGACTCTCTCTCTGTAGATGTATGATGTCATCAGTCACATGACTCTCTCTCTGTAGATCCAGGAGGACGAACTGAAGGAGGCGGTTCTTCTGGTGTTTGCAAACAAACAGGATCTTCCAAACGCCATGGGAGTCAGTGAACTTACCGACAAACTGGGTCTGCACAACCTGCGCAACAGAACTGTAAGGATCAATAACATATTAGTCATCAATAACATATTAGTCATCAATAACACCAGTCATCAATAACACCAGCTTTAGTGTTTTAGTATTAGTGTTAGTATTGAGGAGGATTCAAGAGGGTCGTAGGTTCAAATCCGGCTTGGGGTCCTTCTGTGTGGAATTTGCATGTTCTCCCCATATTAGCGTGGGTTTACTCCGGTTCTCAGGTTTCCTCCCACAGTCCAAAGACACGCAGGTTAGTGTGGGTTTACTCCGGTTCTCCGGTTTCCTCCCACAGTCCAAAGACATGCAGGTTAGTGTGGGTTTACTCCGGTTCTCCGGTTTCCTCCCACAGTCCAAAGACACGCAGGTTAGTGTGGGTTTACTCCGGTTCTCAGGTTTCCTCCCACAGTCTAAAGACACGCAGGTTAGTGTGGGTTTACTCCGGTTCTCAGGTTTCCTCCCACAGTCTAAAGACACACAGGTTAGTGTGGGTTTACTCCGGGTTCTCCGGTTTCCTCCCACAGTCCAAAGACACGCAGGTTAGTGTGGGTTTACTCCGGTTCTCAGGTTTCCTCCCACAGTCTAAAGACACACAGGTTAGTGTGGGTTTACTCCGGGTTCTCTGGTTTCCTCCCACAGTCCAAAGACACGCAGGTTAGTGTGGGTTTACTCCGGTTCTCAGGTTTCCTCCCACAGTCTAAAGACATGCAGGTTAGTGTGGGTTTACTCCGGTTCTAAGGTTTCCTCCCACAGTCTAAAGACATGCAGATTAGTGTGGGTTTACTCCGGGTTCTCAGATTTCCTCCCATAGTCCAAAGACACGCAGGTTAGCGTGGGTTTACTCCGGTTCTCAGGTGTCCTCCCACAGTCCAAAGACACGCAGGTTAGTGTGGGTTTACTCCGGGTTCTCAGGTGTCCTCCCACACTCCAAAGACACGCAGGTTAGTGTGGGTTACTCCGGGTTCTCCGGTTTCCTCCCACAGTCCAAAGACACGCAGGTTAGTGTGGGTTTACTCCGGGTTCTCAGGTTTCCTCCCACACTCCAAAGACACGCAGGTTAGTGTGGGTTACTCCGGGTTCTCAGGTTTCCTCCCACAGTCCAAAGACACGCAGGTTAGTGTGGGTTTACTCCGGTTCTCAGGTTTCCTCTCACAGTCTAAAGACATGCAGATTAGTGTGGGTTTACTCCGGGTTCTCAGGTTTCCTCCCACACTCCAAAGACACGCAGGTTAGTGTGGGTTTACTCCGGGTTCTCAGGTTTCCTCCCACAGGGTGTACCCCGCCTTCACCCAATGTCAGCTGGGATCGGCTCCAGCTT
This sequence comes from Sebastolobus alascanus, assembly GCA_916701645.2. Classification (NCBI taxonomy): domain Eukaryota; kingdom Metazoa; phylum Chordata; class Actinopteri; order Perciformes; family Sebastidae; genus Sebastolobus; species Sebastolobus alascanus. Next base: position 410,760 of record CAKAOJ020000438.1, on the reverse strand, counting down.
AATTGAAATGTGGATGACATGCTGATGACATCGTGTAGAGCTCACCTGTCCAGGTAGGAGTGTATCTAACCCTAGTGTCTCACCTGTCTCCTGTCTGTCTGTCCTCAGTGGTACGTCCAGGCTACCTGTGCCACTCAGGGAACTGGTCTCTACGAGGGTCTGGACTGGCTGTCCATTGAGCTGTCCAAACACTAGACCACCTGACAGGAAGCAGGAAGCAGCAGACGTGATGTCATCGCCTGATGGCCGTGTACAAAGTGATGATGAAGAGGAGGAGGAGGAGGAGGAAGAGGAGCGTTTACCTGAACTGTTTTTGTTTTTTTTAAATTATAAATGTGTCGTCTGTAGGAGGAAGTGATGTCATGGACTCTGAGCTCACCTTCTTCTTCTTCTTCTCTTCTTCCTGTTTCATCTGTTGTTTCTTTTAATCCGCATGTTTTAATCATGTGACAGGAAGTAATGGAGGGGCGGGGTTAACTACAGGTGACAGTTACCTGTGAGCAGGGGGCGGGGTTAACTACAGGTGACAGTTACCTGTGAGCAGGGGGCGGGGTTAACTACAGGTGACAGTTACCTGGGGGCGGGTTAACTACAGGTGACAGTTACCTGGGGGCGGGTTAACTACAGGTGACAGTTACCTGGGGGCGGGGTTAACTACAGGTGACAGTTACCTGTGAGCAGGGGCGGGGTTAACTACAGGTGACAGTAACCTGGGGGCGGGGTTAACTACAGGTGACAGTTACCTGTGAGCAGGGGGCGGGGTTAACTACAGGTGACAGTAACCTGGGGGCGGGGTTAACTACAGGTGACAGTTACCTGGGGGCGGGGTTAACTACAGGTGACGGTTACCTGGGGGCGGGTGAACTACAGGTGACAGTTACCTGGTTGCGGGGTTAACTACAGGTGACAGTTACCTGTGAGCAGGGGGCGGGTTAACTACAGGTGACGGTTACCTGGGGGCGGGTGAACTAAAGGTGACAGTTACCTGGTTGCGGGGTTAACTACAGGTGATAGTTACCTGGTTGCGGGGTGAATTACAGGTGATAGTTACCTGGGTGCGGGGTTAACTACAGGTGACTCTTACCTGGTCGTGTGATGACTCATTCCACTGAGCCGTACCTGAAGGACTCGTCATTCCGTATCAATGTGAAGAAGAAGAAGCAGCGAGACAACGATGATGCAATAAAGGTTTTTTTTTTCTTCTCAGATTTTTGTTTTTATTAAAAGGAGATAAAAGGAGAACTTTTCTTTTCATTTCTCTAAATGTTTTGTTATTTCTTGTTTTGACAGAATCGTTTAATATATAAAATATGATAAGATGAAAGATTAGTTAAGATGTGATTTAGTTTTTATCTTTAATCTTCTCATCACTAAACTAAATCAAACATTTTTCCGTATCAGGATAAAGTTTCTGTAGAAAACATCTCTTCTGCAGAAATAACCAGAAAAATATGTTTCATGTCAACGTTTTTCTTGATATTACTACTGAACTAATTCTTCTGTTTGATGAGAAACTTGTTTAATTTATCGTATAATGAAACTTCTACAAAAACTCCTGTTAGATTATTATTATTAATACATTATTAAATCATAAGTTGCGGAGTTATAATGACAAAAATCGTTAAGTTTTGTTTTCTACTAAATGTTAAATTCAACCCAACTTTTATCTCATGATGACATCATTCATTCATTCACTCGTCATTTGAATCTGACATCAGGCGGCGGCGTTACGCAGAGTTACGCCACATCACACATGATGGAAGTATTATAATATCAAATATGGACAATGTTTCACATTTAAGTCAAATATCATTTATTCAGTTAAATACACAAATTCAAACATACAAAACTTTAATTAAATCAAACACAAGTTGAGTTTAACAGAGTTAGAAACACGTCTGACTTCCAGCTGGTGATCGCTCTGATGACCTCTGACCTCCGCCTCACTTCCTGTGTGTCCATCTCTAAACGCTGATTGGTTCCTGATGGTTGTTCTGACGTTTGACCACGAAAACCTTCTGACCAGAAACTGTCACGGCGTAGACAAAGTCCTCCAGGATCACTGAGGAGACAAGACAGGCCAGGTGAGAGGGTGACCCTCCAGGTGAGAGGGTGACCCTCAGGTGAGAGGGTGACCCTCAGGTGAGAGGGTGACCCTCCAGGTGAGAGGGTGACCCTCAGGTGAGAGGGTGACCCTCAGGTGAGAGGGTGACCCTCCAGGTGAGAGGGTGACCCTCCAGGTGAGAGGGTGACCCTCAGGTGAGAGGGTGACCCTCCAGGTGAGAGGGTGAATGTTGGGTGAGAGGGTGACCCTCAGGTGAGAGGGTGAACGTTACCTGACATGCGTTTGAAGGGCGGCTCAGCTGATCCAGGTAACCTGAACCGACCAGCTGTTCGAACCATCTGCATCATCACACCTGCTGTGTGTTCATCGTTCTCCAGCTCACCTGCAGACTGACACACAGGGTCAAAGGTCAGGGGGGAGATGGACTCATGAAAACTGAAACTTTATCAGGATATTTAGAATATTTCACTCACAGCCAGAACTCCGTCCTCACTGATCACCAGGTATCCGAGCTGATCCGGGATCCGGTCCAAACCCGCAGTCAGAGCCGCTGTGGTCTGAAAACACCAGGCTGAGTGAGACGAGCTAACAGGCTAACTGGCTAACTGCTAACTGCTAACAGGCTAACAGGCTAACTGCTAACAGGCTAACTGGCTAACTGCTAAAAGGCTAACAGGCTAACTGCTAAATGCTTACTGCTAACAGGCTAACAGCTAACAGGCTAACTGCTAACAGGCTAACTGGCTAACTGCTAAAAGGCTAACAGGCTAACTGCTAAATGCTTACTGCTAACAGGCTAACAGCTAACAGGCTAACAGGCTAACTGCTAACAGGCTAACTGGCTAACTGCTAAAAGGCTAACAGGCTAACTGCTAAATGCTTACTGCTAACAGGCTAACAGCTAACAGGCTAACAGCTAACAGGCTAACTGCTAACAGGCTAAGAGGCTAACAGATAACAGGCTAACAGGCTAACTGCTAACAGGCTAACAGGCTAACTGCTAACAGGATGTGTAAAGTCACCTAAACGTCACATTGAAGCTAAAATAATTTTATTTATTACACGTCTGTGTTGAATACTCGATTCTGATTGGTCAATCACGGCGTTCTGCGGTCTGTTATTTCTGTATAGCAGACTGTTGCTATGTAGAACAGACCGTTGCTATGTATAACAGACCGTTGCTATGGGCGCAGCT
>CAKAOJ020000438.1:367500-402500 GCA_916701645.2 Sebastolobus alascanus | reverse complement strand
TAAGTTGCTCAGTGTTTGAATGGAGTTCTGCCTGACTGGATATCAGACCAGCTCATTTCAATAACTCCTGATTGGTTAATCACACTCAGTTATTTGTGAAATATGTTTTTCCAGCTTTTCTGAATGTATATTTACCTACTTTTAAGCAAGGAATCTTTAAATTGCTCAGTGTTTGAATGGAGTTTGTCGTGATGTAGTTATGTTAGAAGTCAGACTGAGTTTATTGCTGGACTTTGACTCGAAGCTGATCTGACAGAACAGGTGAGTTCACCTGTCTATTAGAAATGTGTTGATCATAAATGTCAGATATAAAGTTTTTATAATCCTTTAGAGGCATAAACTAATGTCACTATTTTTATTCATATTTCTACTTTTTGTTATTTCACCCTCTTCAGGCTGGAATCAGCAACAATAGAAGAGAAGTAACTTTTACATATTAACAAAATGTGTTTTATTAGCTGTTTCAGTCGTATCGAGCAAACAACCTGTAAATCACTCAGTTGTTGAACTGAGTTTGGTGTGATGAGGTTTTATATTTCAGACATGGACTTTGGTTTTTACTGTCCAGGTGTGAGACAGGTGAGAGACAGGTGAGAGACAGGTGAGAGACAGGTGTGAGACAGGTGAGAGACAGGTGTGAGACAGGTGAGAGACAGGTGAGAGACAGGTGTGAGACAGGTGAGAGACAGGTGAGAGACAGGTGAGAGACAGGTGAGAGACAGGTGAGAGACAGGTGTGAGACAGGTGAGAGACAGGTGTGAGACAGGTGAGAGACAGGTGTGAGACAGGTGTGAGACAGGTGAGTTGCTGATTCAGCAGCTCATTAATAAAAGTGTTGTTTTATCTGCTGCAGACTTTGGACACCAGAGACCTGAAGGTCTCCTCAGTGAGCGCTAACGGACAAGCGGCCCGGTTTACGATGGGCCCTAAACACAGCTTCAAGGGGACGCCGCTGGACATCACGCTGCCCTTTGACCTCTCCAGGTGATCCCTTCTTCTACTTCCTCATGCAGAGTCTTTTCAAAATAAAACCCCAGTAACGTTTGTTTATGTTTTGGACCAATCAGAGGGCAGCATGTGATCGTGGAGGTGACCTATGAGACGTCTCCCACGGCAACGGCGCTGCAGTGGCTCACGCCGGAACAGACCGCCGGCAAGAAGCAACCGTACCTGTTCAGCCAGTGTCAGGTGATTATTGATCTGTTATTGATTATTGATCTGTTATTGATTATTGATCTGTTATTGATCTGTTAGGTTCCGTGTTCTGCTTTAGTTCTGCGGTCAGAACTTTGTGTCGTAATTTAAAGTTTCTTCATCACAAACATCCGTTAACCGTCTGTTGGAGCTGACGACATTTTGACTTCCTTCCACTTTTATCAAACCGTCGTCTTTCTTCCTGTTTTTGTTTCTTTTAAAGAAACCGCCGAGTACACAGTACACAGTACACAGTACATACTGTACTACACAGTACACAGTACATACTGTACTACACAGTACACAGTACATGCTGTACTACACAGTACACAGTACATACTGTACTACACAGTACACAGTACATGCTGTACTACACAGTACACAGTACATACTGTACTACACAGTACACAGTACATACTGTACTACACAGTACACAGTACATGCTGTACTACACAGTACACAGTACATACAGTACACAGTACATACTGTACTACTGAGGAACACAGTACACAGTACATACAGTACTACACAGTACACAGTACATACTGTACTACTGAGGAACACAGTACACAGTACATACAGTACTACACAGTACACAGTACATGCTGTACTACTGAGGAACACAGTACACAGTACATACAGTACTACACAGTACACAGTACATACTGTACTACTGAGGAACACAGTACACAGTACATACAGTACTACACAGTACACAGTACATGCTGTACTACGCAGTACACAGTACATACTGTACTACTGAGGAACACAGTACACAGTACACAGTACACAGTACACAGTACATACTGTACTACAGAGGAACACAGTACACAGTACACAGTACATACTGTACTACTGAGGAACGCAGTACACCCGTACACAGTACGCAGTACACAGTTCACACTGTACTACAGAGTACAAAGTATACAGTACACAGTACTACACAGTACATACTGTACTACTGAGGAACAAAGTACACATAGTACACAGTACACAGTACATAGTACACAGTACGCAGTACACAGTAGACAGTACACAGAACACAGTACATGCTGTACTACTGAGGAACGCAGTATGCAGTACACAGCACACAGTACACAGTACACAGTACACAGTACATACTGTACTACTGAAGAACACAGTACACAGTACATACTGTACTACTGAGGAACACAGTACACAGTACATACTGTACTACTGAGGAACACAGTACACAGTACATAATGTACTACCGAGGAACGCAGTACACAGTACATACTGTACTACCGAGGAACACAGTACACAGTACATACTGTACTACTGAGGAACACAGTACACAGTACATACTGTACTACTGAGGAACACAGTACAGAGTACACACTGTACTACTGAGGAACACAGTACAGAGTACATACTGTACTACTGAGGAACACAGTACACAGTACATACTGTACTACTGAGGAACACAGTACACAGTACATACTGTACTACTGAGGAACACAGTACACAGTACATACTGTACTACTGAGGAACACAGTACAGAGTACACACTGTACTACTGAGGAACACAGTACACAGTACATACTGTACTACTGAGGAACACAGTACACAGTACATACTGTACTACTGAGGAACACAGTACAGAGTACACACTGTACTACTGAGGAACACAGCAGTACATACTGTACTACTGAGGAACACAGTACACAGTACATACTGTACTACTGAGGAACGCAGTACATACTGTACTACTGAGGAACGCAGTACATACTGTACTACTGAGGAACACAGTACACAGTACATACTGTACTACTGAGGAACGCAGTACACAGTACATACTGTACTACTGAGGAACACAGTACATACTGTACTACTGAAGAACACAGTACACAGTACATACTGTACTACTGAGGAACGCAGTACACAGTACATACTGTACTACTGAGGAACGCAGTACACAGTACATACTGTACTACTGAGGAACACAGTACACAGTACATACTGTACTACTGAGGAACACAGTACAGAGTACATACTGAACTACTGAGGAACACAGTACAGAGTACATACTGTACTACTGAGGAACACAGTACACAGTACATACTGTACTACTGAGGAACACAGTACACAGTACATACTGTACTACTGAGGAACACAGTACAGAGTACATACTGTACTACTGAGGAACGCAGTACACAGTACGTACTGTAATACACAGTACATACTGTACTACACAGTACACAGTACATACTGTACTACACAGTACACAGTACATACTGTACTACACAGTACACAGTACATACTGTACTACACAGTACACAATACACAGTACATACTGAGGAACGCAGTACACGGTACACGGTACTACAGAGTACACAGTACACAGTACACAGTACACAGTACTCAGTACACGGTACACAGTACATACTGAGGAACGCAGTACACGGTACACAATACACAGTACATACTGAGGAACGCAGTACACGGCACACGGTACACGGTACGCAGTACGCGGTACGCGGTACACCTTCTCTCTCTGTAGAGAGCTGCAGTCTGTGAGCCTCACGGTTGGAGAGGCTCAGTTTATCCTCCCCAGCAGGCAGCAGCTTTCTAGCTGTAACAGCAGTTTGTGGAGCTTCTAAACTCTGAAATCGGAGCAAATGTTCGATTCTCCGTCTGACATCGTAAAACTGTCAATATTCTAAATATACACAGTTGATATCGCTCCTCAAAAAAGTTCAGAAGTGAATTTAGTGATGAAAACTGTAGCGGTCCAGCGCTTTGCATTGTGGGATATGGTAGGCGAGGTAGACTGTTCCGATGCAGACTAAATACGACCTCTGATTCAGATATTTTCACACTAGATATGTTAAAGGAAAGACAATAATAATAACATAATATTAATAGTATGATACGAGATGATGTAATTTAACAACATTTGTTGACGAAAGACAAAAAACTATAAATCTAATCAATAAAAATGAATCACGTTGTGTTTCAGGCTCATCACTGCAGGAGTGTGATTCCCTGTCAGGACAGTCCGTCTGTCAAACTCACCTACTACGCTCAGGTAACGCACGCACGCACGCACACACACACACACACACACACACACACACACACACACACACACACACACACTCACACTCACACTCACACACACACACACCAAACGCAAAGCCAGTTTTTGGCGTTTGGGCTCAATTAACGACATAAAGCGACAAAAGTCGCGACGTGAATAAGCGAAAGTGACGTCGGTGATGATGAATCAGAAATGAAGGAGAACCTCATGGTACAAAATACAGAATAAACATTTGAGTTTACATGCAAGGCTGGAATATGTTAGCGTTTAGCATTAGCACTAGCTGTGCGTATACTAGCGATTAGCATTAGCATTAGCTAAAGTTACACAATGTAGATATCTGTGTACAAACAAGAACGTCGCTGCCTCATTTAATTTAAATTACGTAATTTTGAATGTTGATGGAGCAGCTATCATGTTAGCTTAGCATAGCACTGATTCAAACTCCATTCAGAAAACCAGCATTTTAAAAGTTGTTTGCTTGTCGTCATGGTAACAGACCTGACAAAGCAGGAATTCAGACTTTTTACAAGTCGCCATCATGATGTCGTTATTTCAGCATCATTTAAATCACAGCTAAGTCGGGGATAATGTACAGCGAGCCGTGTGTTGTCTCTCAGGTGTCGGTGCCGAAAGACCTCGTGGCCGTGATGAGCGCCGTGAGAGACGGACAGGAAGTCGATCCTCAGGATAACGACCGCATCATCTACAGGTTCAGACAGCCGGTCAGTCTGCTCTTCATCTACTCTTCTTATAGATCCTGTTAGTGATGAGGTCATGATGAGGTCATGATGAGGTCATGATGAGGTCATGATGAGGTCACGGTGTTAGCTGGAGGCTAACTAACACTAGCAGTGGGCTAAAGCTACACATCTAAAATGTCATCTTGCTGTGTTGTTGGTGCCAGAATCCAGATATCACAAACATTTGAGATGACAAACTGTGATTGGAGGCTCTAGAGAGCTACAATATGAGAGAAACGTTTCAGAGATGGAGAGTAAATGTTGATCATATTTAGCCTTCTGCTAACAGCAGCCGTGAGCCGTTGGCTGCTGTTAGCAGAAGGCTAAACTATTAGCAACCCTTTCTCTCCGTCTCTGAAACGCTTCTCCCATATTGTCCGACTCTCTTTCTGACTGACTTTACTGAAGGATAATTAACTATAGACATCCAAAGATTTATACGCCCTCAGTTTATCTTTACAGCGCTGCCGTTGGCCTCCAGCCTGCTGGAAGGACGGCTGGCTACTTAGCTAGCTTAGCTTGCTAATTCCACCATGCTACAGGAAATGAGCCCGACAGTGTTCAGATGGAAGGCCTACAGAAAGGAGGCGAGGTCACGCGTCACCAGCGCGTCATATCTTCGGGGTTCAACACATGCGCAGTAAAATCTGGTCTGCACTCGCCGAAATTGAGCCAATCGCAACGCACGACCGCAGCTTCAGTTACACTGCGCATGTGTTATACCCAAAGACCCCGAGACCCCGAGACCCCGAGACCCGGGTCCGCCCGGGACCCGGCCTCCTTTCCATCGGCCTTCGTTCAGATGAACTGGTGAATAGCACAGTTAGCGCTGTTAGCACCGTTAGCTGTTAGCACAGTTAGCGCTGTTAGCACCGTTAGCTGTTAGCACCGTTAGCTGCTAGCACCGTTAGCTGCTAGCTGCCTGCTCAGCTGTTGCCATCTTGAGCTGTGCGGAGGCAATAGAAATTCTCCCCATCTCATATTTAGCACCTTTAAAACGTTTTCAGCGTCAGACAAATTATAATTGTATAATCTGTGGAAAAATTACTCAAACACAAATTCTGACTTTTATTCTGAAAATTCTGATTTCAATATTTCCTTTAACTTGAACTTTTTTTTATATATTTTCTGGAAGAATTCTGTTTTTTGATCTTCCTGTGAAAAAATAGACGAGACTTCTGTAGAATAAATCTGACTATTGTTGATGAACAAATATATAATTTTAATGTCACGACAACATGTGATGACATCAGAGTTTATTCACTGTTTGACCTCTGACCTTTGTCCTCAGGTGTCCATGCCTTCTTACCTGATAGCCATCGTGGTTGGAGCTCTGGAGAGCAGGTACTCTCTCTCACCTGTTCTCTGATGTCATGTTGTCACCTGCAGCAGGTAAACAGTGTTTCTGTGCTCTGATTGGTCGACAGGGAGATCGGGCCGCGCTCCAGAGTTTGGTCCGAGAAAGAGTTTGTGGATAAAGCAGCGTTTGAGTTCTCTGAGGTGAGTCACGACATTTACTTTTTTTGTCAACATACTATGATTTTTTTTTTTGTCTTTTCGACGTTCGTAGTTTGTTCGTAGTTTGTTCGTAGTTTGTTCGTAGTTTGTTACTAACGCCTTTTTTGTACTATGACCTTTTTCCTGGTTGTGAGTTGATTCTGAAAGAAGTGACAATCACCAAAAAAACAAAGTGACACAAAGCAAAGTTTAGTTCAAATGTTCGGAAGTTTAATGAAACACAAGATTAAACAAAAACAATGTACATCCGACTATATGGAAACAAGGTTTAGACAATACAAGCGATCATACAGAAGTACAGCGAGTGATCTTTTCTTTTCTCATTCCGCCAAGACACAGAGATTCCTAATTTATCTATGTGAGAAGGAGAAACGATAGGACTTCTCACAGATAAAGGGAGAAGATGTCGTGAAAAAAGTCTTAAAAAAGTCATATTATAGAATGTCAAAAAAAGTTAAAAAAAAGTCATACTATAGTATGTCGAAAATTTTCGTGAAAAAAGTCATACTATAGCATGTCGAAAATTTTCATGAAAAAAGGCATAGTATAGAATGTCGATTAATTTGGTGGAAAAAAAACTCAGTTTAAAATTTCGAAAATTTTCATGAAAAGTCATACTATAGCATGACTTTTTTGAAAATTGACGAAATTTTAAACTGAGTTTTTTTTCCACCAAATTAATCGACAGACTATACTATGCCTTTTTTCAGGAAAATTTTCGACATTCTATACTATGACATTTTTTTACGAATATTTTCGAAAATTTTCATGAAAAAAGGCATAGTATAGTCTGTCGATTAATTTGGTGGAAAAAAAACTCAGTTTAAAATTTCGAAATTTTTATGAAAAGTCATACTATAGCATGACTTTTTTGAAAATTGACGAAATTTTAAACTGAGTTTTTTTTCCACCAAATTAATCGACAGACTATACTATGCCTTTTTTCATGAAAATTTTCGACATTCTATACTATGGCATTTTTTTACGAATATTTTCGAAAATTTTCATGAAAAAAGTCATACTATAGCATGTCGAAAATATTCGTAAAAAAATGTCATAGTATAGAATGTCGAACATTTTCATGAAAAAAGGCATAGTATAGTCTGTCGATTAATTTGGTGGAAAAAAAACTCAGTTTAAAATTTCGAAATTTTTATGAAAAGTCATACTATAGCATGTTTTTTTTGAAAATTGACGAAATTTTAAACTGAGTTTTTTTTCCACCAAATTAATCGACAGACTATACTATGCCTTTTTTCATGAAAATTTTCGACATTCTATACTATGACATTTTTTTACGAATATTTTCGAAAATTTTCATGAAAAAAGTCATACTATAGCATGTCGAAAATATTCGTAAAAAAATGTCATAGTATAGAATGTCGAAAATTTTCATGAAAAAAGGCATAGTATAGTCTGTCGATTAATTTGGTGGAAAAAAAACTCAGTTTAAAATCTCAAAAATTTTCATGAAAAGTCATACTATAGCATGTCGAAAATATTCGTAAAAAAATGTCATAGTATAGAATGTCGAACATCTTCATGAAAAAAGGCATAGTATAGTCTGTCGATTAATTTGGTGGAAAAAAAACTCAGTTTAAAATTTCGTCATTTTTCAAAAAAGTCATGCTATAGTATGACTTTTCATGAAAATTTTCGAAATTTTAAACTGAGTTTTTTTTCCACCAAATTAATCGACAGACTATACTATGCCTTTTTTCATGAAAATGTTCGACATTCTATACTATGACATTTTTTTACGAATATTTTCGAAAATTTTCATGAAAAAAGTCATACTATAGCATGTCGAAAATATTCGTAAAAAAATGTCATAGTATAATCTGTCGATTAATTTGGTGGAAAAAAAACTCAGTTTAAAATTTCAAAAATTTTCATGAAAAGTCATACTATAGCATGTCGAAAATATTCGTAAAAAAATGTCATAGTATAGAATGTCGAAAATTTTCATGAAAAAAGGCATAGTATAGTCTGTCGATTAATTTGGTGGAAAAAAAACTCAGTTTAAAATTTCAAAAATTTTCATGAAAAGTCATACTATAGCATGTCGAAAATATTCGTAAAAAAATGTCATAGTATAGAATGTCGAAAATTTTCATGAAAAAAGGCATAGTATAGTCTGTCGATTAATTTGGTGGAAAAAAAACTCAGTTTAAAATTTCAAAAATTTTCATGAAAAGTCATACTATAGCATGTCGAAAATATTCGTAAAAAAATGTCATAGTATAGAATGTCGAAAATTTTCATGAAAAAAGGCATAGTATAGTCTGTCGATTAATTTGGTGGAAAAAAAACTCAGTTTAAAATTTCGAAATTTTTCATGAAAAGTCATACTATAGCATGACTTTTTTGAAAATTGACGAAATTTTAAACTGAGTTTTTTTTCCACCAAATTAATCGACAGACTATACTATGCCTTTTTTCATGAAAATGTTCGACATTCTATACTATGACATTTTTTTACGAATATTTTCGAAAATTTTCATGAAAAAAGTCATACTATAGCATGTCGAAAATATTCGTAAAAAAATGTCATAGTATAGAATGTCGAAAATTTTCATGAAAAAGGGCATAGTATAGTCTGTCGATTCATTTGGTGGAAAAAAAACTCAGTTTAAAATTTCGTCAATTTTCAAAAAAGTCATACTATAGCATCACTTTTTTCATGAAAATGTCGAAATTTTAAACTGAGTTTTTTTTCCACCAAATGAATCGACAGACTATACTATGCCTTTTTTCATGAAAATTTTCGACATTCTATACTATGACAATTTTTTACGAATATTTTTGAAAATTTTCATGAAAAAAGCCATACGAAAATATTCGTAAAAAATTGTCATAGTATAGAATGTCGAAAATTTTCATGAAAAAGGGCATAGTATAGTCTGTCGATTCATTTGGTGGAAAAAAAAACTCAGTTTAAAATTTCGTCAATTTTCAAAAAAGTCATACTATAGCATGACTTTTTTCATGAAAATGTCGAAATTTTAAACTGAGTTTTTTTTCCACCAAATGAATCGACAGACTATACTATGCCTTTTTTCATGAAAATTTTCGACATTCTATACTATGACAATTTTTTACGAATATTTTTGAAAATTTTCATGAAAAAAGTCATACGAAAATATTCGTAAAAAATTGTCATAGTATAGAATGTCGAAAATTTTCATGAAAAAGGGCATAGTATAGTCCAGGGGTGCCCAATACGTCGATCGCGATCTACCGGTCGATCGCGAAGGTAGTGTGGGTAGATCGCATGGCATTAAAAAAAAAAAAAAAAAAAAAAAAAAAAAAATTAAAAAAATAAATAGACGTCAGCCTATCATCCATCCTCACTATGAAATTTGTCACTTGATTGACATACACAGAGCAGATTGAGAACTGTCTGTCAGAGTTTGACAGACGCTTTCAAGACTTTGTTTTACTGGAGCCAGTCGCTACATTCATGTGCTACCCTTTTCGGGAAGATGCTGAGGTTGATTCACTCGCATCAAAAATTGCAACACTGTTTCACCTGAACTCATCTGGAGTGGAGGATGAGATTTTGACACTACAAACTGACATTCAGCTTAAGTCCAGGGCTCATGGACAGTTCTGGAACTTACTCACAGAGGAAAAGTACCCCAACATGAGGAAATGTGCTACCTCCATGACTGCATTATTCGGCTCCACTTATTTATGCGAGTCAGCCTTTTCCCACATGAAGATTATTAAGTCCAAATACCGTTCCACCTTGACTGATGATCATTTGGAAGTGTGCTTGAGGCTGGCTATCAGCAGCTACTGTCCGGACTATGCATCCCTAGCTGATTCCATTCAGTGCAAGTAATCAGAGTAAGGTAATGACAAAAAATGTACAGAGTTATATTGTACAATATGGGTTCATGCAGTTATGCAAGGTACACCAACATATATTGTACATATAAAGAATACTCAATATATTTATAAATAAATATATGTTTTGCATTTTTATAGTAGGTAGATCATTTTGACTTGGTCATTTTATAAGTAGCTCGCATGCTGAAAAAGTGTGGGCACCCCTGGTATAGTCTGTCGATTCATTTGGTGGAAAAAAAACTCAGTTTAAAATTTCGTCAATTTTCATGAAAAAAGTCATACTATAGCATGACTTTTTTCATGAAAATGTCGAAATTTTAAACTGAGTTTTTTTTCCACCAAATGAATCGACAGACTATACTGTGCCTTTTTTCATGAAAATTTTCAACATTCTATACTATGACAATTTTTTACGAATATTTTTGAAAATTTTCATGAAAAAAGTCATACGAAAATATTCGTAAAAAATTGTCATAGTATAGAATGTCGAAAATTTTCATGAAAAAAGGCATAGTATAGTCTGTCGATTCATTTGGTGGAAAAAAGACTCAGTTTAAAATTTCGTCAATTTTCAAAAAAGTCATACTATAGCATGACTTTTTTCATGAAAATTTCGAAATTTTAAACTGAGTTTTTTTTCCACCAAATGAATCGACAGACTATACTATGCCTTTTTTCATGAAAATGTTCGACATTCTATACTATGACAATTTTTTACGAATATTTTTGAAAATTTTCATGAAAAAAGTCATACGAAAATAGTCATAGTATAGAATGTCGAAAATGTTCATGAAAAAAGGCATAGTATAGTCTGTCGATTCATTTGGTGGGAAAAAAACTCAGTTTAAAATTTCGTCAATTTTCAAAAAAGTCATACTATAGCATGACTTTTTTCATGAAAATGTCGAAATTTTAAACTGAGTTTTTTTTCCACCAAATGAATCGACAGACTATACTGTGCCTTTTTTCATGAAAATTTTCAACATTCTATACTATGACAATTTTTTACGAATATTTTTGAAAATTTTCATGAAAAAAGTCATACGAAAATATTCGTAAAAAATTGTCATAGTATAGAATGTCAAAAATTTTCATGAAAAAAGGCATAGTATAGTCTGTCGATTCATTTGGTGGAAAAAAAACTCAGTTTAAAATTTCGTCAATTTTCAAAAAAGTCATACTATAGCATGACTTTTTTCATGAAAATTTCGAAATTTTAAAATTTTTTAAAAATTGAATTTAAAAATTGTCATATTATAAATTTTAAATTTTATAAAAAGACAATTTTCATTTTTTGAAAATTTTCATAAAAAAATCATACGAAAATTTCGTAAAAAATTGTCATAAATAAATGTAAAATTTTCGAAAAAGGGTCATAGTATAGTTTGATTTTTGGGGAAAAAATCAGTAGAAATTTCGTCAATTTTCAAAAAATCATCTAAGCATGACTTTTTTCATGAAAATTTAAATTTTAAACTGATTTTTTTCACCAAATGAATCGAAGATTATAAAATGCCTTTTTCATAAAATTTTCAACATTTATAGTATGACAAATTTTTGAAAATATGGCATAGTATAGTCTGTCGATTCATTCATACGAAAATATTCAGTTTAAAATTTCGTAATTTTCAAAAAATTCATAAAATAGCATGACTTTTTGAAAATTCATTTTGAAACAAAAAGTTTTTTTCCAAAATTGAATTTCAAAAATATGCCTTTTTTCATGAAACTTTTTTCATTAAATGTGAAATTTTAAATGAGTTTTTTTTAAAATTTTCATGAAAAGTCATCTAATATTCGTAAAAAATTGTCATTCTATAGAATGTCAATTTTTTCATGAAAATTGATAGTTTCTGAAATTCATTTGGTAGAAAAAAAAGTGTCATAGTATCGAATGTTGAAAATTCATAAAAATAGCATGACTATTTTCTGTAATGTCGAAATTTGAAAAATTTTTTTCAATTTGAATTTTCAAAAAATACATGCCTTTTTTCATGAAAATTTTCAAACTTTTTAAATACTGAGTTTTTTTTTTCGAAAATGAATGAAGAAGTATACAAAATATTTGTAAAAAATTGTCATAGTATAGAATGTCAAATTTTTACGAAATTTGAATATTTTATGTAAAATTCATTGGAAAAAAAAAAGTTTCATAGTATCGAATTCGAAAATTATAAAAAAGCATGACTTTTTCATTCATTTGTGAATTTTAAACGTTCTTTTCAAAATTGAATTTTCAGACTATACTATGCCTTTTTTCATAAATTTTACATTCATTTTAACAATTTTTTTTCCACCTTTTGAATTTCGAATAAGCCTTTTTATGAAAATTTTAAACATTGTCTAGTATAGAATTTTAAATTTTTGAAAAAATTCAAAAAAGTCTGTCGATTCATTTGGTCGTAAAAAAATCAGTTTAAAATTGTCAAAATTTAAAAAAGTCATACTATAGTATGACTTTTTCATTAGGTGAAATTAAACTGAGTTTTTTTCCACCAAATTCGCAATTTCAACAGCTATTAGATGACTTTTTTCATGAAAATTTCAAATTTTAAAATTTTTTTTTCCACAAATTATCGAAGACTATACTATGACTTTCATAAAATGTTCGACATTCTATACTAAAATTTTTTAAAATAAGGATTTTATAGTCTGTCATTAAATTTGGTGGAAAAAATCGTTTAAAATTTGTCAATTTTCAAAAGAAATATAGCATGACTTTTTTCATGAAAATGTCGAAATTTTAACTGGTTTTTTTTCCACCTTAAAATGCAACTATACATGCATTATTATGCAAATTTTATTCATAAATGCAATTTTTACAATATTTTAATTTTCATGAAAATCGACAAAACTATCCATTTTTCATGAAAATTTTCACATTATATATGAATTTTTTAAATATTTTGAAAATTTTCAGAAAAAAGTCATAGAAAATTTCGTAAAAAATGTCATAGTATAGAATGTCGAAATTTTCTAAAAAGGCATAGTATAGTTTGATTTTTTGAAAAAAATCTTTAAAATGTCTCAATTTTCAAAAATCATACAATATATTTTTTATGAAAATGTCGAAATTTTAAACTGATTTTTTACCAAAGAATACAGAATACTTGCCTTTTTTATGAAATTTTCAAATTCAACTATGACAATTTTTTAAAATTTTCGAAAATTTATGAAAAAAGTCATACGAAAATATTCGTAAAAAATTGTCATAGTATAGAATGTCGAAAATTTTCATGAAAAAGGCATAGTATAGTCTGTCGATTCATTTGGTGGAAAAAAAACTCAGTTTAAAATTCGTAAATTTTCAAAAAATTCATGAAAAGCGACTTTTTATGAAAATTTCGAAATTTTAAACTGAGTTTTTTTTCCACCAAAGAATTTTCAAAAATACTATGCCTTTTTTATGAAAATTTTCGACATTCTAAATTTTTGAATTTTTAAAATTTTCAAAATTATACGAAAAATTGCATTTTAAAAATTTCAATTATAGAATGTCGAAAATTTTCATGAAAAAAGGCATAGTATAGTCTGTCGATTCATTTGGTGGAAAAAAACTCAGTTTAAAATTTCGTCAATTTTCAAAAAAGTCATACTATAGCATGACTTTTTTCATTAAAATGTCGAAATTTTAAACTGAGTTTTTTTTCCACCAAATGAAGCGACAGACTTACTGTGCCTTTTTTCATGAAAATGTTCGACATTCTATACTATGACAATTTTTTACGATATTTTTGAAAATTTTCAGAAAATAGTCATACGAAAATTTCGTAAAATGTCAATTTATGAATGTCGAAATTTTATGAATAAAGGCATATTATAGTCTGAAAATTCATTTGGAAAAAAAACTCAGTTTAAATTTCGTCAAGAATTTTCATGAAAAATCGAATTTAGACTGATTTTTTTGAAAATATCGAAGTTTAAACTTGTCTTTTTTCAAAATTCGACATACTTACTATCATTTTTCATGAAAATTTTCGAAATTTTTATGAATTTTTCACGAAAAATTAAAAATTCATAGATAGTTAAGTTGAAAATTTTATGAAAAAGGCATAGTATAGTCTGTCGATTCATTTGGTGGAAAAAAACTCAATTTAAAATTTCGTCAATTTTCAAAAAAGTCATGCTATAGTATGACTTTTCATGAAAATTGACGAAATTTTAAACTGAGTTTTTTTTCCACCAAATTAATCGACAGACTATACTATGCCTTTTTTCATGAAAATGTTCGACATTCTATACTATGACATTTTTTACGAATATTTTTGAAAATTTTCATGAAAAAAGTCATACGAAAATATTCGTAAAAAATTGTCATAGTATAGAATGTCGAAAATTTTCATGAAAAAGGGCATAGTATAGTCTGTCAATTCATTTGGTGGAAAAAAAACTCAGTTTAAAATTTCGTCAATTTTCAAAAAAGTCATACTATAGCATGACTTTTTTCATGAAAATGTCGAAATTTTAAACTGATTTTTTTTTCCACCAAATGAATCGACAGACTATACTGTGCCTTTTTTCATGAAAATTTTCGACATTCTATACTATGACAATTTTTTACGAATATTTTTGAAAATTTTCATGAAAAAAGTCATACGAAAATATTCGTAAAAAATTGTCATAGTATAGAATGTCGAAAATGTTCATGAAAAAGGGCATAGTATAGTCTGTCGATTCATTTGGTGGAAAAAAAACTCAGTTTAAAATTTCGTCAATTTTCAAAAAAGTCATACTATAGCATGACTTTTTTCATGAAAATGTCGAAATTTTAAACTGAGTTTTTTTTCCACCAAATGAATCGACAGACTATACTATGCCTTTTTTCATGAAAATTTTCGACATTCTATACTATGACAATTTTTTACGAATATTTTTGAAAATTTTCATGAAAAAAGTCATACGAAAATATTCGTAAAAAATTGTCATAGTATAGAATGTCGAAAATTTTCATGAAAAAGGGCATAGTATAGTCTGTCAATTCATTTGGTGGAAAAAAAACTCAGTTTAAAATTTCGTCAATTTTCAAAAAAGTCATACTATAGCATGACTTTTTTCATGAAAATGTCGAAATTTTAAACTGATTTTTTTTTCCACCAAATGAATCGACAGACTATACTGTGCCTTTTTTCATGAAAATTTTCGACATTCTATACTATGACAATTTTTTACGAATATTTTTGAAAATTTTCATGAAAAAAGTCATACGAAAATATTCGTAAAAAATTGTCATAGTATAGAATGTCGAAAATTTTCATGAAAAAGGGCATAGTATAGTCTGTCGATTCATTTGGTGGAAAAAAAACTCAGTTTAAAATTTCGTCAATTTTCAAAAAAGTCATACTATAGCATGACTTTTTTCATGAAAATGTCGAAATTTTAAACTGAGTTTTTTTTCCACCAAATGAATCGACAGACTATACTGTGCCTTTTTTCATGAAAATTTTCAACATTCTATACTATGACAATTTTTTACGAATATTTTTGAAAATTTTCATGAAAAAAGTCATACGAAAATATTCGTAAAAAATTGTCATAGTATAGAATGTCGAAAATTTTCATGAAAAAAGGCATAGTATAGTCTGTCGATTCATTTGGTGGAAAAAAAACTCAGTTTAAAATTTCGTAAATTTTCAAAAAAGTCATACTATAGCATGACTTTTTTCATGAAAATGTCGAAATTTTAAACTGAGTTTTTTTTCCACCAAATGAATCGACAGACTATACTGTGCCTTTTTTCATGAAAATTTTCAACATTCTTTACTATGACAATTTTTTACGAATATTTTTGAAAATTTTCATGAAAAAAGTCATACGAAAATATTCGTAAAAAATTGTCATAGTATAGAATGTCGAAAATTTTCATGAAAAAAGGCATAGTATAGTCTGTCGATTCATTTGGTGGAAAAAAAACTCAGTTTAAAATTTCGTCAATTTTCGAAAAAGTCATACTATAGCATGACTTTTTTCATTCAAATGTCGAAATTTTAAACTGAGTTTTTTTTCCAACAAATGAATCGACAGACTATACTATGCCTTTTTTCATGAAAATTTTCGACATTCTATACTATGACAATTTTTTACGAATATTTTTGAAAATTTTCATGAAAAAAGTCATACGAAAATATTCGTAAAAAATTGTCATAGTATAGAATGTCGAAAATTTTCATGAAAAAAGGCATAGTATAGTCTGTCGATTCATTTGGTGGAAAAAAAACTCAGTTTAAAATTTCGAAATTTTCATGAAAAAAGTCATAGTATAGTCTGTCGATTCATTTGGTGGAAAAAAAACTCAATTTAAAATTTCGTCAATTTTCAAAAAAGTCATGCTATAGTATGACTTTTCATGAAAATTGACGAAATTTTAAACTGAGTTTTTTTTCCACCAAATTAATCGACAGACTATACTATGCCTTTTTTCATGAAAATGTTCGACATTCTATACTATGACATTTTTTACGAATATTTTCGACATGCTATAGTATGACTTTTTTCATGAAAATATTCGTAAAAAAATGTCATAGTATAGAATGTCGAAAATTTTCCTGAAAAAAGGCATAGTATAGTCTGTCGATTAATTTGGTGGAAAAAAAACTCAGTTTAAAATTTCGTCAATTTTCAAAAAAGTCATGCTGTAGTATGACTTTCTTGAAAATTGACGAAATTTTAAACTGAGTTTTTTTTCCACCAAATTAATCGACAGACTATACTATGCCTTTTTTCATGAAAATTTTCGACATTCTATACTATGACATTTTTTTACGAATATTTTCGACATGCTATAGTATGACTTTTTTCATGAAAATATTCGTAAAAAAATGTCATAGTATAGAATGTCGAAAATTTTCCTGAAAAAAGGCATAGTATAGTCTGTCGCTTAATTTGGTGGAAAAAAAACTCAGTTTAAAATTTCGTCAATTTTCAAAAAAGTCATGCTATAGTATGACTTTTTTCATGAAAATGTCGAAATTTTAAACTGAGTTTTTTTTCCACCAAATGAATCGACAGACTATACTATGCCTTTTTTCATGAAAATTTTCGACATTCTATACTATGACAATTTTTTACGAATATTTTTGAAAATTTTCATGAAAAAAGTCATACGAAAATATTCGTAAAAAATTGTCATAGTATAGAATGTCGAAAATTTTCATGAAAAAAGGCATAGTATAGTCTGTCGATTCATTTGGTGAAAAAAAAACTCAGTTTAAAATTTCGTCAATTTTCGAAAAAGTCATACTATAGCATGACTTTTTTCATTCAAATGTCGAAATTTTAAACTGAGTTTTTTTTCCACCAAATGAATCGACAGACTATACTATGCCTTTTTTCATGAAAATTTTCGACATTCTATACTATGACAATTTTTTACGAATATTTTTGAAAATTTTCATGAAAAAAGCCATACGAAAATATTCGTAAAAAATTGTCATAGTATAGAATGTCGAAAATTTTCATGAAAAAAGGCATAGTATAGTCTGTCGATTCATTTGGTGGGAAAAAAACTCAGTTTAAAATTTCGTCAATTTTCAAAAAAGTCATACTATAGCATGACTTTTTTCATGAAAATGTCGAAATTTTAAACTGAGTTTTTTTTCCACCAAATGAATCGACAGACTATACTATGCCTTTTTTCATGAAAATTTTCAACATTCTATACTATGACAATTTTTTACGAATATTTTTGAAAATTTTCATGAAAAAAGTCATACGAAAATATTTGTAAAAAATTGTCATAGTATAGAATGTCGAAAATGTTCATGAAAAAAGGCATAGTATAGTCTGTCGATTCATTTGGTGGGAAAAAAACTCAGTTTAAAATTTCGTCAATTTTCAAAAAAGTCATACTATAGCATGACTTTTTTCATGAAAATGTCGAAATTTTAAACTGAGTTTTTTTTCCACCAAATGAATCGACAGACTATACTATGCCTTTTTTCATGAAAATTTTCAACATTCTATACTATGACAATTTTTTACGAATATTTTTGAAAATTTTCATGAAAAAAGTCATACGAAAATATTCGTAAAAAATTGTCATAGTATAGAATGTCGAAAATTTTCATGAAAAAAGGCATAGTATAGTCTGTCGATTCATTTGGTGGAAAAAAAACTCAGTTTAAAATTTCGTCAATTTTCAAAAAAGTCATACTATAGCATGACTTTTTTCATGAAAATGTCGAAATTTTAAACTGAGTTTTTTTTCCACCAAATGAATCGACAGACTATACTATGCCTTTTTTCATGAAAATTTTCGACATTCTATACTATGACAATTTTTTACGAATATTTTTGAAAATTTTCATGAAAAAAGTCATACGAAAATATTCGTAAAAAATTGTCATAGTATAGAATGTCGAAAATTTTCATGAAAAAGGGCATAGTATAGTCTGTCGATTCATTTGGTGGAAAAAAAACTCAGTTTAACATTTCGTCAATTTTCAAAAAGTCATGACTTTTTTCATGAAAATGTCGAAATTTTAAACTGAGTTTTTTTTCCACCAAATTAATCGACAGACTATACTATGCCTTTTTTCATGAAAATGTTCGACATTCTATACTATGACATTTTTTACGAATATTTTCGAAAATTTTCATGAAAAAAGTCATACTATAGCATGTCGAAAATATTCGTAAAAAAATGTCATAGTATAGAATGTCGAAAATTTTCATGAAAAAAGGCGTAGTATAGTCTGTCGATTAATTTGGTGGAAAAAAAACTCAGTTTAAAATCTCAAAAATTTTCATGAAAAGTCATACTATAGCATGTCGAAAATATTCGTAAAAAGATGTCATAGTATAGAATGTTGAACATTTTCATGAAAAAAGGCATAGTATAGTCTGTCGATTAATTTGGTGGAAAAAAAACTCAGTTTAAAATTTTGAAAATTTTCATGAAAAGTCATACTATAGCATGACTTTTTTGAAAATTGACGAAATTTTAAACTGAGTTTTTTTTCCACCAAATTAATCGACAGACTATACTATGCCTTTTTTCATGAAAATGTTCGACATTCTATACTATGACATTTTTTTACGAATATTTTCGAAAATTTTCATGAAAAAAGTCATACTATAGCATGTCGAAAATATTCGTAAAAAAATGTCATAGTATAGAATGTCGAAAATTTTCATGAAAAAAGGAATAGTATAGTCTGTCGATTAATTTGGTGGGAAAAAAACTCAGTTTAAAATTTCGTCAATTTTCATGAAAAGTCATACTATAGCATGACTTTTTTGAAAATTGACGAAAAAAACTCAGTTTAGTCATAGTATAGTTTGTCCTAAGAAGTCAGTAGTACCTCAGAACAAAGTCATAGTATAGTACAAACATTGAGACTTACTCACGTTGACATTAACTCTTTCATGTTCCCGGATCAGACGGAGACCATGTTGAAGACCGCTGAGGACCTGGCAGGACCGTACGTCTGGGGTCAGTACGACATCCTGGTTCTGCCTCCATCCTTCCCCTACGGAGGCATGGAGAACCCCTGCCTGACCTTCGCCACGCCCACCCTGCTGGTACACATACACAAACACACACATACATATAAATATATATAAATATATATATACATATTAATCAATAAAGTCCTCACACGTCACCGGAGTAATGGCGTCTGTCTCTTCACAGGCAGGAGACAAATCTCTGTCCAATGTGAGTACGAGATATTCGTCTTTAGGAAACTCTGCTCACCTGTTCAGCTTCACCTGTTCACAGGTTGTTCTTCCTGTCAGGTGATCGCTCATGTTGTTCTTTCTGTCAGGTGATCGCTCATGAGATCTCCCACAGCTGGACCGGTAACCTGGTGACCAACAAGACCTGGGAACACTTCTGGTAAACAAACACCATGAACACAACTAATCTACTGAAATGTTACTCCGGTAACAGAGGATGTCAAACAGATAAATGTTCCTTCTTTAACGGTATGAAGTAGATTTGTAAAAGACATTTACTGTTAACTGTTAATTAATCAATAATCACGTTGTGTTCAGGCTGAACGAGGGTCACACGGTTTACCTGGAGAGGATTAATCAATAATCAATAATCACGTTGTGTTCAGGCTGAACGAGGGTCAAACGGTGTACCTGGAGAGGATTAATCAATAATCAATAATCACGTTGTGTTCAGGCTGAACGAGGGTCACACGGTGTACCTGGAGAGGATTAATCAATAATCAATAATCACGTTGTGTTCAGGCTGAACGAGGGTCAAACGGTGTACCTGGAGAGGATTAATCAATAATCAATAATCACGTTGTGTTCAGGCTGAACGAGGGTCACACGGTGTACCTGGAGAGGATTAATCAATAATCAATAATCACGTTGTGTTCAGGCTGAACGAGGGTCAAACGGTGTACCTGGAGAGGATTAATCAATAATCAATAATCACGTTGTGTTCAGGCTGAACGAGGGTCACACGGTGTACCTGGAGAGGATGATCGGCAGGTCTTTGGAGAGCGAGCAGTTCAGACAGTTTAAAGCCATGGGCGGCTGGAAGGACCTGCAGGACTCGGTGAGGACCTGGACCTGGTCCTGGACCTGGACCTGGTCCTGGACCTGGTCTATATGTACTGTATGTTGAGCCTCAGCAGATTGTTTCTCACCTGTGTGCTTCATCCCTCAGGTGAACACCTTCGGAGCAGAAAACCCTCTGACCAACCTGGTCCCGAGCCTGCAGGACGTGGATCCTGACGACGCCTTCTCCTCGGTGCCGTACGAGAAAGGCTTCGCTCTGCTGTACCACCTGGAGGAGCTGCTGGGGGGGCCAGGTAAGACCTGGACACATCACAGAGTGGTCCTGGTCCTGAAGGTACTCATTCACCTGTCGGTTCTTCTTCTTCAGAGGTGTTCATGGGCTTCGTGAAGTCGTACATCCAGCTGTTTGCCTACAGCAGCGTCACCACCGACGAGTGGAAGAACTACCTGTTCACCTACTTCAAAGACAAGGTGAGGCACACCTGGACCAGGAAGTCCACCAGGCCCTCAAGAGTCTGGTGAGGCACACCTGGATCCTGGTCAGGAAGTTCATCAGGACCTCTAAGTCTGGATTGTGGATCTGAGTGTGGTGTCTTTGTCTCTCAGGTGGACGTCCTGAACAAGGTGGACTGGAACGCCTGGATGTTCACACCTGGGATGCCTCCAGTCAAACCTCAGTGAGTGGATCCTGTCAGACCCCCATCAGGTCCCCCATCAGGTCTCCCATCAGGTCCCCCATCAGGTCCCCCATCAGGTCCTCCATCAGGTCCCCCATCAGGTCCCCCATCAGGTCCTCCAGTCCCTTTCTAGACCTGATCTGTTTGTTCATGGTTGTGTTTCAGGTACGACACCACGCTGGCAGACGCCTGCATCGCTCTGAGCCAGAGGTGGATCGAGGTAAGACCTGGACCCCACACAGACCTGTTTTTATCGTTGTTCAGAGTCAAACCTCCATCTTGTGCCCCCTTCAGGCCAAAGACCAGGACCTGAGCAGCTTTAAAGAGTCCGATGTGAAGACGCTGTCGTCCCACCAGCTCATCGAGTTCCTGTCCCTCCTGCTTCAGGAGGTAAACCACTTCAGTCCACTTCACCTCTGTCCACTTCACTTCAGTCCGCTTCACCTCTGTCTACTCCACTTCAGTCCACTTCACTTCAGTCCGCTTCACCTCTGTCCACTCCACTTCAGTCCGCTTCACCTCTGTCCACTTCACTTCAGTCCACTTCACCTCTGTCCACTTCACTTCAGTCCACTTCACTTCAGTCCGCTTCACCTCTGGCCACTTCACTTCAGTCCACTTCACCTCTGTCCACTTCACTTCAGTCCACTTCACTTCAGTCCACTTCACCTCTGTCCACTTCACTTCAGTCCACTTCACTTCAGTCCACTTCACTCTTCTGTCCACTCCACTTCAGTCCGCTTCACCTCTGTCCACTTCACTTCAGTCCACTTCACCTCTGTCCACTTCACTTCAGTCCACTTCACTTCAGTCCGCTTCACCTCTGGCCACTTCACTTCAGTCCACTTCAGTTGTCTTGTTTGTCCTTCAGGATCCTCTTCCTCTGACTCATGTGAAGAAGATGCAGCAGGTTTATGATCTCAACGCCAGTATGAACTCAGAGATCCGCTTCAGGTAAGAGTCCTGGATCAGGTCCTTCGTTTGAAACTCCGCCTCCTCCGTGGAAGCCTCCTGATGATTGGCTGTTCTCCTTCCAGGTGGCTGAGGCTGTGCGTCCGGTCCAAGTGGGAGGAAGCGGTTCCCATGGCGTTGAAGATGGCGACGGAGCAGGGCAGGCTGAAGTTCACCAGACCGCTCTTCAGGTATTTATTGATTAGGTGGTTTTATATTCTAGTCTGGACCAGTTTAGATGGGACTGATGGGGATCTGTTCTTCTTCTGCAGAGAGGTCTTCAACTTTGAGAAGTATCGTGATGAAGCAGTTCGAGTGTTTCTGGCTCACAGAGCGGCGATGCACCCGGTCACCTCCGGACTGGTCGCCAAAGCCCTGAAGGTGGATGCCAGCAACAGCACCAGTCTGTAACACCAGAAACCAGTGTGGAACCAGTCTGTAACACAAGAAACCAGTGTGGAACCAGTCTGTAACACAAGAAACCAGTGTGGAACCAGTATGAAAACACAATACCAGTATCAATCAGAGCTCATTTCATTTGATTCAGTTTGTTCTTTCTGTCTGTTTATGGAGACTGAAAACAATAAAATGTGTCTGAAGTAAAAACTCTGCTGCCTTCTGTCTCTCATTATAATAACAATAATAATATATTCATTATAACACCTGTTAAATATCAGACCTATCAAACCCAAAAAGGCCAGCTAACCAAAGACTAACCCAGTAGAACAAAGACTAACCCAGTAGAACAAAGACTAACCCAGTAAAACAAAGACTAACCCGGTAAAACAAAGACTAACCCAGTAGAATAAAGACTAACCCAGTAGAACAAAGACTAACCCGGTAAAACAAAGACTAACCCAGTAGAATAAAGACTAACCCAGTAGAACAAAGACTAACCCGGTAAAACAAAGACTAACCCAATAGAACAAAGACTAACCCGGTAAAACAAAGACTAACCCAGTAGAATAAAGACTAACCCAGTAGAACAAAGACTAACCCGGTAAAACAAAGACTAACCCAGTAGAATAAAGACTAACCCAGTAGCACAAAGACTAACCCAGTAGAACAAAGACTAACCCAGTAGAACAAAGACTAACCCAGTAGCACAAAGACTAACCCGGTAAAACAAAGACTAACCCAGTAGAATAAAGACTAACCCTGTAGCACAAAGACTTACCCAGTAGAACAAAGACTAACCCAGTTACACAAAGACTAACCAAATAGAACAAAGACTAACCTTGTAGCACAAAGACTAACCCAATAGAACAAAGACTTACCCAGTAGAACAAAGACTAACCCAGTAGAACAGAGACTAACCCAGTAGCACAAAGACTAACCCAGTAGAACAAAGAATAACCCTGTAGCACAAAGACTAACCCTGTAGCACAAAGACTAACCCAGTAGAACAAAGACTAACCCAGTAGAACAAAGACTAACCCAGTAGAACAAAGACTAACCCAGTAGAACAAAGACTAACCCAGTAGAACAAAGACTAACCCAGTAGAACAAAGACTAACCCAGTAGCACAAAGACTAACCCTGTAGCACAAAGACTAACCCTGTAGCACAAAGACTAACCCAGTAGCACAAAGACTAACCCAGTAGAACAAAGACTAACCCAGTAAAACAAAGACTAACCCAGTAGCAGAAAGACTAACACAGTAGCACAAAGACTAACCCAGTAGCACAAAGACTAACCCAGTAAAACAAAGACTAACCCAGTAGCAGAAAGACTAACACAGTAGCACAAAGACTAACCCAGTAAAACAAAGACTAACCCAGTAGAACAAAGACTAATCCAGTAACACAGTAGAACAAAGACTAACCCAGTAGAACAAAGACTAATCCAGTAACACAGTAGCACAAAGACTAACCCAGTAAAACAAAGACTAACCCAGTAGAACAAAGACTAATCCAGTAACACAGTAGCACAAAGACTAACCCAGTAAAACAAAGACTAACCCAGTAGAACAAAGACTAACCCGGTAAAACAAAGACTAACCCGGTAGAACAAAGACTAACCTTGTAGAACAAAGACTAACCCTGTAGAACAAAGACTAACCCGGTAAAACAAAGACTAACCCGGTAGAACAAAGACTAACCCGGTAAAACAAAGACTAACCCGGTAGAACAAAGACTAACCTTGTAGAACAAAGACTAACCCTGTAGAACAAAGACTAACCCAGTAGAACAAAGACTAACCCAGTAGAACAAAGACTAACCCAGTAAAACAAAGACTAACCCAGTAAACAAAGACTAACCCAGTAAAACAAAGACTAACCCAGTAGAACAAAGACTAACCCAGTAAAACAAAGACTAACCCAGTAGAACAAAGACTAACCCAGTAACAGTAGAACAAAGACTAACCCAGTAGAACAAAGACTAACCCAGTAAAACAAAGACTAACCCAGTAAAACAAAGACTAACCCAGTAGAACAAAGACTAACCCAGTAAAACAAAGACTAACCCACTAGCACAAAGACTAACCCAGTAGCACAAAGACTAACCCAGTAGCACAAAAACTAACACAATAGAATAAAGACTAACCCAGTAAAACAAAGACTAACCCAGTAGAACAAAGACTAATCCAGTAACAGTAGAACAAAGACTAACCCAGTAGAACAAAGACTAACCCAGTAAAACAAAGACTAACCCAGTAAAACAAAGACTAACCCAGTAGAACAAAGACTAACCCAGTAAAACAAAGACTAACCCTGTAGAACAAAGACTAACCCAGTAGAACAAAGATTAACCCAGTAGAACAAAGACTAACCCAGTAGCACAAAGACTAACTCAGTAAAACAAAGACTAACCCAGTAGAACAAAGACTAACCCAGTAGAACAAAGACTAACCCAGTAGAACAAAGACTAACCCAGTAGAACAAAGACTAACCCAGTAGCATAAAGACTAACCAAGTAGAACAAAGACTAACCCAGTAGCACAAAGACTAACCCAGTAAAACAAAGACTAACCCAGTAAAACAAAGACTAACCCAGTAGAACAAAGACTAACCCAGTAGCAGAAAGACTAACCCTGTAGAACAAAGACTAACCCAGTAGAACAAAGACTAACCCAGTAGCACAAATACTAACCCAGTAAAACAAAGACTAACCCAGTAAAACAAAGACTAACCCAGTAGAACAAAGACTAACCCAGTAGCACAAAGACTAACCCAGTAAAACAAAGACTAACCCAGTAAAACAAAGACTAACCCAGTAAAACAAAGACTAATCCAGTAGAACAAAGACTAACCCAGTAGAACAAAGACTAACCCAGTAGAACAAAGACTAACCCAGTAGCACAGTAGAACAAAGACTAACCCAGTAGAACAAAGACTAACCCAGTAGAACAAAGACTAAAAAATCAAAATAAATCAGAATACTGAATGACGATACTTAAAAATCGCAATACATATCGTATCGTATGGTGATAGTATTGAATCAGGAGATAGGTGAATATTAACTCTTTCACACAGTCAGTGATGTTTTACCAGCTTTCCTTCCTGCAATTATCTGTTTCTGTTAGTCTCATTATGTGTTGATCTTCTTCCTGTGTGTCTAATATTATAGTTTATATTATATAGCTGCTCTGCAGACAGTAGTCTGGTCCATGTTAGCGTTAGTGAAGCCAGATAAACAGCAGATAAACAGCAGATAAACAGCAGATAACCAGCAGATAAACAAGAGATAACAAACAGATAACCAGCAGATAAACAGCAGATAAACAACATATAACCAGCAGATAAACAGCAGATAAACAGCAGATAACCAGCAGATAAACAGCAGATAAACAGCAGATAAACAGCAGATAAACAGCAGTTAAACAGCAGATAAACAATAGATAAACAGCAGATAAACAATAGATAAACAGCAGATAAACAGCAGTTAAACAGCAGATAAACAGCAGATAAACAGCAGATAAACAGCAGATAAACAATAGATAAACAGCAGATAACCAGCAGATAACCAGCAGATAAACAGCAGATAAACAGCAGATAAACAACAGATAAACAACAGATAAACAGCAGATAAACAGCAGATAACCAGCAGATAACCAGCAGATAACCAGCAGATAAACAACAGATAAACAGCAGATAAACAGCAGATAAACAACAGATAAACAACAGATAAACAGCAGATAAACAGCAGATAAACAACAGATAACCAGCAGATAAACAGCAGATAAACAGCAGATAAACAGCAGATAAACAACAGATAAACAGCAGATAAACAACAGATAACCAGCAGATAAACAGCAGATAAACAACAGATAAACAACAGATAAACAGCAGATAAACAGCAGATAAACAGCAGATAACCAGCAGATAAACAGCAGATAAACAGCAGATAAACAGCAGATAAACAACAGATAAACAGCAGATAAACAACAGATAACCAGCAGATAAACAGCAGATAAACAACAGATAAACAACAGATAAACAGCAGATAACCAGCAGATAAACAGCAGATAAACAACAGATAACCAGCAGATAACCAGCAGATAAACAACAGATAAACAACAGATAAACAGCAGATAAACAGCAGATAAACAGCAGATAAACAGCAGATAAACAACAGATAACCAGCAGATAAACAGCAGATAAACAGCAGATAAACAGCAGATAAACAACAGATAAACAGCAGATAAACAGCAGATAAACAACAGATAACCAGCAGATAAACAGCAGATAAACAACAGATAAACAGCAGATAAACAGCAGATAAACAACAGATAAACAGCAGTTAAACAGCAGATAAACAGCAGATAACCAGCAGATAACCAGCAGATAAACAGCAGATAAACAGCAGATAAACAGCAGATAACCAGCAGATAACCAGCAGATAACCAGCAGATAAACAGCAGATAAACAGCAGATAAACAGCAGATAACCAGCAGATAAACAGCAGATAAACAGCAGATAACCAGCAGATAACCAGCAGATAAACAGCAGATAAACAGCAGTTAAACAGCAGATAAACAACAGATAAACAGCAGATAAACAGCAGCTAAACAGCAGATAAACAACAGATAAACAGCAGATAAACAGTAGATAACCAGCAGATAAACAGCAGATAAACAGCAGATAAAATATAGATAAACAACAGATAAACAGCAGATAAACAACAGATAAACAGCAGATAAACAGCAGATAAACAGCAGATAAACAGCAGATAAACAGCAGATAAACAGCAGATAAACAACAGATAAACAGCAGATAAACAGTAGATAAACAGCAGATAAACAACAGATAACCAGCAGATAAACAGCAGATAAACAGCAGATAACCAGCAGATAACCAGCAGATAAAATATAGATAAACAACAGATCAAGGTGCGTTGAACCCTTTTCATAGTAATGTTACAGGACTGACACTTCTTTTAGCTTCTGAATTGTTTGTGCTAACCGCTAACACTAACCTCTAACACTTCCAGCACATAGACGGACCCCAGCGCAGGTACCTGTCCAGGTAGGTCGGTTCCGGTCTGTTCCGGTCTGTTCCAGTCTTACCTGGGTCCGGGTCTCACCTGGGTCCGGGTCTCACCTGGGTCCGGGTCTCACCTGGGTCTCGGTCTCACCTGGGTCCGGGTCTCAGCAGCGTCCTCTCCCCCTCCTCTCTACCTGCAGACTGAGCAGGTGCTCGCTGCAGAGCGCTGTGACTCCGCCCACACCTGGCGATGACGTCGGTTACGTTCGAGGAGACGTCGAGCGTAACTTTCTTCCGTCGTGTCTGGAAGGGAACCGGCAAACTGGGGAAACTCTCGCGAGATTGTTGAGGTTAGGAATTGAATAGCTAAGGTTCGGATAGTCTCGCGAGAGTTTTTGCAGATCTCAGATCACAATTTGCAGGTTACCTTCTAGACACGACCAGCTTCTTCAATGACCTACAGAAATATTATATATATTTAGACAGAAATCTAAAGTGATACCAAGGGAGAGATACTATGAAGTACTACTGTTTTATTTTATTTCTTTAGTATAATTACATTAAATTCAGCTGCATCCTTATTTCTTTATAAATACATTTAATTCACCCATTGCTGCAGTGTTCATGATGTTGATGTTTGCTGAGTAGGACTAAAATCACTGCACATTAAAATTACTAGTAAACCAATACTGCTCATTTTATACCCGTCTAATC
Organism: Sebastolobus alascanus; assembly: GCA_916701645.2. Lineage (NCBI taxonomy): Eukaryota > Metazoa > Chordata > Actinopteri > Perciformes > Sebastidae > Sebastolobus > Sebastolobus alascanus. The sequence continues at coordinate 373,886 of CAKAOJ020000438.1, read as the reverse complement.
ATCAGGCCTTTGTGTCTGGGACATCTGACGTGCTGCAGCCACATAAGGGGTTAATTAATTAATATACTGTATATTAATTAATTAACCCCTTATGTGTTAGATGTCAGATGTACCAGCTTGTTTCACGCTGACTGAACCTCTGGATGCAAACGTTCAACCAGCTGCTGGAAACAGCTGTAATCTGATATCTGATCTCCCCCTCACAGAGTGATGTGGAGGGAACATCTGCACACATCTGGAGAACAAGTGTGATCCTGATCGGACACAAACAACCACAACAACCACAGTAACCACAGTAACAGTAACCACAGTAACCACAGTAACCACAGTAACAGTAACCACAGTAACCACAGTAACAGTAACCACAGTAACAGTAACCACAGTAGCCACAGAAATCAGACGTAAATCCATCATTTATCAGAGAAGAAGAAGACGTGATGTCAGAAGGCTGTTTGTTGTCAGTACATAGTTACATCAACAGTCACATGACCAATAATAATCAGTTATTGATCAGATGGCAGACAGGTTACATCATCAGTCACATGACCAATAACAATCAGTTATTGATCAGATGGCAGACAGGTGGAGATGAAATAAGGCAGACAGGTGAAGTCTGGTGTTGGCACAATAATCAATACGTCTGAATGACTTTAACACTGAGTTATTTCAATAAATATCAATATCACCATCAACAGTTAACACACAGCTAGTTAACCAGGTCAACTAGTTAATGTAACTAGTTCAGGTTACTAACTAGTGTTCTTGTGTGCAGTTACACGTGTGTTTGAAGCCGGATGTTCTTCACTTCACTGACTACGTTTACATGCACTAAATATGACAGTTTTATGTCCTTATTCTGAAAAAGTTAATATTCCTATTAATCTGTTTACATGACAAATGAAAAGGAATATTCCACTAATATTCCTGTTCACACTAGCTAGCTAGATAGTTAGCTATCTATCACCAAATTGCTAGTTATAAAGCAATGAATTCTAACTGTGATGCAATCTGGTCTGACTCGGCAGATTGGAAGAAGAAGAAGAAGAAGAAGAAGAAGAGGAGGAGCTCAGTGTGGACTCCACAAATCATCTCCTCTGGAACCCAGATCTCTTCTCAGTTCTGGGTTAACTGAATTTATTTTGGGTCGAGTCCACTTCGGATCGGGTCCAGAATTCTGTTTCATATCAACCTTTGCATTGATGAGGTCATGCTTGTGGTTATTATGACATCACTGCAGACCAGTTCAGACCAGTTTGGGTCCTGCAGAGACCCTTCCAGGTTCAGGTCCAGCTGAGTCCCAGTCCTCGGGTCATCATGACCTCCTCCAGGTCCTGGTCTTCCTGTCGTTCCTGCAGTCTTTGTTCCTCCAGCAGAGCCACCAGAGAGTCTCTCTGCTCCACCACCTCCAGCATCTCCTCCAGGATCAGACGCTCCTCCAGCAGCTCCCAGTCCTGCTTCAGGTGGTCTGCAGGGTTAATAACCCCTAAATATTAAATATCATTATGTCTGCACCATCATAAACACAGGGTTAATAATCCCTACATATTAAATATCATTATGTCTGCACCATCACATCATAAAGACGGGTTAATAATCCCTAAATATTAAATATCATTATGTCTGCACCATCACATCATAAAGACGGGGTTAATGATCCCTAAATATTAAATATCATAATGTCTGCACCATCACATCATAAAGACGGGGTTAATAATCCCTAAATATTAAATATCATTATGTCTGCACCATCACATCATAAAGACGGGTTAATAATCCCTAAATATTAAATATCATTATGTCTGCACCATCATAAACACAGGGTTAATATTCCCTAAATATTAAATATCATTATGTCTGCACCATCACATCATAAAGACGGGTTAATAATCCCTAAATATTAAATATCATTATGTCTGCACCATCACATCATAAAGACGGGGTTAATAATCCCTAAATATTAAATATCATTATGTCTGCACCATCACATAAACACAGGGTTAATATTCAAGTCCCCATTAAGTCCTGTGTCTGTGGGCCGACAACGGACCAACCGCGGGCCGACAACGGACCAACCGTGGGCCAACAACGGACCGACCGTGGGCCGACAAAGTTCGACCGCGGGCCGACAACGGTCCGACCGTGGGCCGACAACGGACCGACCGTGGGCCGACAAAGTTCGACCGCGGGCCGACAACGGTCCGACCGTGGGCCGACAACGGACCGACCGTGGGCCGACAAAGTTCGACCGCGGGCCGACAACGGTCCGACCGTGGGCCGACAACGGACCGACCGTGGGCCGACAAAGGTCTGACCGAGGGCTGACAAAGTTCGACCGCGGGCCGACAACGGACCGACCGGGGGCCGACAACAGTCCGACAACGGACCGCCGCTGATCTCGGTCAGCTTGGTGCTCTGATGTTTCCACGGTTACAGCCTCACGTGATTAAATGATTAACGTCAGAAACAGGAAGTCCTGCTGTGTTTAATGAGTCGGTGTAACGTTACCGTCCACCGCCATCCGCTCTCTGAGCTCCTGCTGCAGCCGGCTCTGTCGGTCCTCCAACTCCAACTCTCGAGCACTGAAACACAGCAGAGACCAGAGTCTGAAACCAGGATCTACACAGTCCTGATTCATCCTGAACCACATCCTGAAGGATCTGGTAAACCTGAACCTGCTGAATGAACCACATCCTGGAGGATCTGGTAAACCTGAACCTGCTGAATGAACCACATCCTGGAGGATCTGGTAAACCTGAACCTGCTGAATGAACCACATCCTGGAGGATCTGGTAAACCTGAACCTGCTGAATGAACCACATCCTGAAGGATCTGGTAAACCTGAACCTGCTGAATGAACCACATCCTGGAGGATCTGGTTAACCTGAAACTGTTGCTGGATTTAAAGCTCAGATACTCACAAAATCATGAGTTCAGATTCATATCGGACCAGAGAGTTCTTCTGCTGGACCAACTGGAACCACTGCTGCATCAGAGCCGGATTATCCAGTTTACCCAGTCCTACAGAGACAGAGAGACAGACCGGTTGGACTACTACAGGCTGGATACTTCAGTATACTTCAGGATACTTCAGTATACCGTAGTACACTGTGTTGTATGATATTTAGATCAGAAGGTGAACTAACCTTCCAGGTGAAGCTCAATGTCCTGCTGGTTGTCGGTGGAGTCTCCCCAATAATCTGAAACGAACAGAAACACAGAAACACAGGTGAGACGGGGTGAAGGTCGGGTACATACTGGACAGGTTGCCAGACTATCAAAGGGCCGACACAGAGACAGACAACAATTCACACTCACATTCACACCTACGGGACATTTAGAGTCAACAATTAACCTGCATGTGGGAGGAAACCTGAGAACCGGAGTAAACCCACGCTAACCTGCATGCCTTTGGACTGTGGGAGAAAACCTGAGAACCGGAGTAAACCCACACTAACCTGGGTGTCTTTGGACTGTGGGAGGAAACCTGAGAACCGGAGTAAACCCACACTAACCTGCATGTCTTTGGACTGTGGGAGGAAACCTGAGAACCGGAGTAAACCCACACTAACCTGCATGTCTTTGGACTGTGGGAGGAAACCTGAGAACCCGGAGTAAACCCACACTAACCTGCATGTCTTTGGACTGTGGGAGGAAACCTGAGAGCCCGGAGTTGACCCACACTAACCTGCATGTCTTTGGACTGTGGGAGGAAACCTGAGAACCGGAGTAAACCCACACTAACCTGCATGTCTTTGGACTGTGGGAGGAAACCTGAGAACCCGGAGTAAACCCACACTAACCTGCATGTCTTTGGACTGTGGGAGGAAACCTGAGAGCCCGGAGTAGACCCACACTAACCTGCATGTCTTTGGACTGTGGGAGGAAACCTGAGAACCGGAGTAAACCCACACTAACCTGCATGTCTTTGGACTGTGGGAGGAAACCTGAGAACCGGAGTAAACCCACACTAACCTGCATGTCTTTGGACTGTGGGAGGAAACCGGAGAACCGGAGTAAACCCACACTAACCTGCGTGTCTTTGGACTGTGGGAGGAAACCTGAGAACCCGGAGAAACCCACGCTAACACGGAGAGAACATGCCAACCACTCCACTACCATGCCGCCCTTATACTATACAGTATACTATATATACTATAATGTATGTGTACTGTTTGTACCTGCTTCTCCTCTCAGAGCTTTCTCCACCATCACTCCTCTCTCCTCCAGCTGTCTCTGTCTCTCCTCCACCTGCTGAAGCTGCATCTGGATCATCTGAAACACAAACATGGACCTGGTCTTTAACCCTGACTGTCTCTGGATCATCTGAAACACAAACATGGACCTGGTCTTTAACCCTGACTGTCTCTGGATCATCTGAAACACAAACATGGACCTGGTCTTTAATCCTGACTGTCTCTGGATCATCTGAAACACAAACATGGACCTGGTCTTTAACCCTGACTGTCTCTGGATCATCTGAAACACAAACATGGACCTGGTCTTTAATCCTGACTGTCTCTGGATCATCTGAAACACAAACATGGACCTGGTCTTTAACCCTGACTGTCTCTGGATCATCTGAAACACAAACATGGACCTGGTCTTTAACCCTGACTGTCTCTGTCCTCAGGTGGACTCACCTGGGCTTTGTGGAGTCTCTTCAGCTGTTCCTGTTTGCCTTTTCTTCGAGCAGCTCTCTGAACTCGTCGGGTGATTTTGGCATCCAGGTCTTCGTCTTCATCCTCTTGTCTACTGTGGAACATGGTCTCCTTCACACTTAGACTAGAGGGCTCCTCCGGCTGGACCAGGACCCCGACCACCTCCGTGGGACACGAGGACCGGCTGTCAGAGTCCTCGAGGGGGACGCTGTCCTTCAGAGAGCGTCTCTGAAACAACACAAACAACAGTGTTAGTACGTTACAGGGAGTCTGCCAGGACCCCGTAGAGGACTAAACTCCCACCAGAAACCAGACAGAGGAGGACTCGGGTCTGTACCTTGATGGCGTACGCTCGTTTAAAAGCCAGAGCGTGAGGAACGTACGCCGGCTGAGAGACAGGAAGCACAAAAACAATCAAACAAAACAGAGTGAGGTCGTAACAAACATTAGACTCAAACCGGTCTGTGGTTTCCAAGTCTTCAGGGACACGTCCAAGTCCAGTCAGGTGTGACGAGTCCACGTCAAGTCTCAAGTCAGTTAAAACAGCCTCAAGCCACTTGAGACTCGTACGTTGTGTCCAGACTCACGTCCGTCTCAAGTCCCTCAAAACAAGTCCAAGTCAAGTCTCAAATGGTTGAAACAAATCTCAAGTCAGTCAGGACAAACCTGAAGTCAGTTGAGACAAATTAGACGTCAGTCAAGATGAGTCAGTTGACAAAGACATTCATTTGGTCTCTATTTGGCTAACAAAACACTCTCAGAACTACCACAGAACCTATACCAACAACCTAAAACACTGATTTCCTACAGAACCTGAATCTAACACAGCTGATACCTCCTGGTTCTCCTCCTCCTCTTTTATTGAGACTCTCTGAATATCAGACGTGAGGTAGGACAATTCCAGACGTAGCTACAAACACCAGAAGAAGACAGTTAACCGGAGGACCTCTACAGGGGACCGGATCCAGAACTCAACTGGATCTTGGTAAATACTTCTAGAGTAGTGGGTGGGAGTATCTGGCTCAGATCAACTCTGTTGATGCCATAAAGCTGGGCGTACACTGTACGATTTGAGATTGTTTCTGGCCCGAACTTTGAGCCGCACAACTAATTTTAGTTAACTATCCTTCAGTAAGTCAGTCACAAAGAGAGTCGGACAATATGGGAGAAGCGTTTCAGGGACGGAGAGAAAGGGTTGCTAATAGTTTAGCCTTCTGCTAACAGCAGCCAACGGCTCACGGCTGCTGTTAGCAGAAGGCTAAATATGATCAACATTTACTCTCCATCTCTGAAACGTTTCTCTCATATTGTAGCTCTCTAGAGCCTCCAATCACAGTTTGGCATCTCAAATGTTTGTGATATCTGGATTCTGGCACCAACAACACAGCAAGATGACATTTTAGATGTGTAGCTTTAGCCCACTGCTAGTGTTAGTTAGCCTCCAGCTAACACCGGGACCTCATCATGACCTCATCATGACCTCATCGTGACCTCATCATGACCTCATCATGACCTCATCACTAAAAGGGTCTATACTGGGAAACTAAGAAACATGATGTAAATTTGATCCAGTGGTAGGAGATAATAACCCGTGGAGCTCCTGACGCGTCTGACCTTTAACAACATGTGTACATGTGATGCAGCGTGTTGATGATGTCACTGATGGCGGTGTGTTTGAGTCTTACGTTGTTTCCGGGTTTCAGTGAACATCTCTGCAGCAGAGCAGAC
>CAKAOJ020000438.1:337500-360000 GCA_916701645.2 Sebastolobus alascanus | reverse complement strand
TGATCAGACAGACGGGTAGTGATCAGATAGACAGGTAGTGATCAGATAGACAGGTAGTGATCAGATAGACAGGTAGTGATCAGATAGACAGGTAGTGATCAGACAGACAGGTAGTGATCAGATAGACAGGTAGTGATCAGACAGACAGGTAGTGATCAGACAGACAGGTAGTGATCAGATAGACAGGTAGTGATCAGACAGACAGGTAGTGATCACACAGACGGGTAGTGATCAGACAGACAGGTAGTGATCAGACAGACAGGTAGTGATGAGACAGACAGGTAGTGGTCAGACAGACGGGTAGTGATCAGATAAACTCTCTTCTGACAGAAGAAACATAGAACTGATCTGAAGTCAGTTAACATCAGAACTGATCTGGAGTCAGTTAACATCAGAACTGATCTGAAGTCAGTTAACATCAGAACTGATCTGGAGTCAGTTAACATCAGAACTGACCTGGAGTCAGTTAACATCAGAACTGATCTGGAGTCAGTTAACATCAGAACTGATCTGGAGTCAGTTAACATCAGAACTGACCTGTTAGAGGTCGAAGGGGTCGAACTAACAACTGGAGTCAGACTCTGATGTTAGTGGAATATAATGAAGTATAAATTAAAGTTCTGATGAGTCAGCAGACGGAGGGGAAGTCCAGCTGCTCTCAGTCTGCAGGCTGATCTGGAGTCAGATCAATAGAATCTATTCATGTGCTTCACAGTGGAGACTGTTTGTTATTGATCTGCACATTGATCACATGATCCAGTTTGCCCTGCAGAGCTTCAGGAATTAGACCGAGCCGGGGGGGCAAAACAACCTCTGACTCTTTAGTTCAGTCTGAGTTTAAAGTCACAGTTACATATAGCTCTCTCTCTGTCTCCCTGTATATATACTGTATATATATATATATATATATACTGTATATATATATATATATATATATATATATATATACACACAGTTACACAGCTACCCAGAATGCACTGCAGCACCGTACCTGCTCCTGAGACTTGATCTTCTCTCTGAATCGAAAACTCATCTGTTCCTGTTGAAGAGTTCGTTTCTTCTGATGGACGTTGGCGTTTCCACGGAAACAGTTTCCACGGAGACAGACAGGACGACAGTTACTCAGTACTCAAATACTACTAGTACTACTTTACAGCTACTGTAGTACTCCATTACTATTACTATTATTATCACTATTTTCCTCAGATGGTCAGAAGAGACAGACGGTTTCTACTGGTCTCTACTGGTTTCTACTGGTCTCTACTGGTCTCTACTGGTCTCTACTGATCTCTACTGGTCTACACTGGTCTCTATTGGTCTCTACTGGTCTCTACTGGTCTCTACTGGTTTCTACTGGTCTCTACTGGTCTCTACTGGTCTCTACTGGCTTCTACTGGTCTCTACTGGTTTCTACTGGTCTCTACTGGTCTACACTGGTCTCTACTGGTCTCTACTGGTCTCTACTGGTCTCTACTGGTCTCTACTGGTCTCTACTGGTTTCTACTGGCTTCTACTGGTCTCTACTGGTCTCTACTGGTCTCTACTGGTCTCTATTGGTCTCTACTGGTTTCTACTGGTCTCTACTGGTCTCTACTGGTCTCTATTGGTCTCTACTGGTCTCTACTGGTCTACACTGGTCTCTACTGGTCTCTACTGGTTTCTACTGGTCTCTACTGGTCTCTACTGGTCTACACTGGTCTCTACTGGTCTCTACTGGTCTCTACTGGTTTCTACTGGTTTCTACTGGTCTCTACTGGTCTCTACTGGTCTCTACTGGTTTCTACTGGTCTCTACTGGTCTCTACTGGTCTCTACTGGTCTACACTGGTTTCTACTGGTCTCTACTGGTCTCTACTGGTTTCTACTGGTCTCTATTGGTTTCTACTGGTCTCTACTGGTTTCTACTGGTCTCTACTGGTCTCTACTGGTCTCTACTGGTCTCTACTGGTTTCTACTGGTCTCTACTGGTTTCTACTGGTCTCTACTGGTTACCGGTCCTTACCGGTCTCCATGACGACGTCTGAAGAGCCTCAGACTGAAAGGGGGGTTCGAGGCTGGACAGCAGATCCCCCTGCTGGTCCAGAGACACAGTTACACTCTGATTATTAATTAATTAATTATTATTATTATTAATGCTGTGACTTTAAAGGTTTCATCAGAACAATAATTTACTTCATGTTAATATTAATATTGTATTTTCTTTATATTATGAGCTTCTGATTTACATGTTTACATTAGTACCTGATAATGTAGTATAATAATATCATATAATGTAGTATAATAATATAATATAATGTAGATTCAAGATTCAAGAGTTTTATTTGTCACGTACTCATACAGGATGTGCAGTGAAATGTAAATAATAGTAGTATAATAATATAATATAATGTAGTATAATAATATAATATAATGTAGTATAATAATATAATATAATATAATGTAGTATAATAATATAATATAATGTAGTTTAATAATATAATATAATGTAGTATAATAATATAATATAATGTAGTATAATAATATAATATAATGTAGTATAATAATATAATATAATGTAGTATAATAATATAATATAATGTAGTTTAATAATATAATATAATGTAGTATAATAATATAATATAATGTAGTTTAATAATATAATATAATGTAGTATAATAATATAATATAATGTAGTATAATAATATAATATAATGTAGTTTAATAATATAATATAATGTAGTATAATAATATAATATAATGTAGTTTAATAATATAATATAATGTAGTATAATAATATAATATAATGTAGTATAATAATATAATATGATGTAGTATAATAATATAATATAATGTAGTATAATAATATAATATAATGTAGTTTAATAATATAATATAATGTAGTATAATAATATAATATAATGTAGTTTAATAATATAATTACATCCTGTATGATGTTGTTTTACTAACATTAATATTCTCTGTAGGTTCATTAATAACTCTGAACCACAGATGTTTATTTAATGTACAATCTGCTGTTTAATAAATTAATAAATAGACTCTGACATCAGTGATCACCAGTTCAGACTCAGGAAGTGAAATATTATTGATCATAAATCAGAAGCCTCTCTGGATGAAGACACTCTGATCTCACCTGTCGACGTAAAGCCGCCGCCGCCGCCGCAGGAGAAGAAGAAGAACTCCGGCAGGAAGTGGAGCTCTCGTCCAGCTTCGCCTGCAGCTGATTGGCCATCAGACGCACTCTGGAGCGACTGGCTCCGCCCACAAAGGCCTCGTCATCCAGCTGGATGACATCATCACCGTTCAGGTCACATGACTGGAAACAGGAAACACGGAGAGAATATAAATATTCATCGTGTTCATTTTTCTGTCTCATTAAAACTCAAGTTTTTTAAAGTTTTCTTTATCTGACGTCTTTATTTTTCTTAGTTTATAAGTTTTTAAGTCTTTTCTTTAACAAATCCTGATATTATATAAGTATTTTCCTTTGCCATGAGAATAATATTCAGTAGAAACGTTAACTTTACTCTTTAAGATTTGTTCTGAGGAGCTGAAACTAAACTGACCTCCTGCTGCTCTCGACCCACTCGACTGGTCTTCCTCCTTTTCCCCGGAGAGTCTTTCTGCTCCTGTAGAGACAAAGAGCTCAAAGACATCAGTATAAATAATAACACAATATTAGTAATGATAATAATAATAATAAAGACTGATGGACCTTGGGGTTTCTCTTCCTGGACGGACTGAGTCCGAGTCGGCTGAGCAGCGACGCCGGCGTGATGAGAGCTGAACTCAGGTCAGCGCTCTGACTCAGACAACCTAAGATAAGATAAGATAAGATGAACCTTTATTACTTTACTTCCTGAAAACAGGAAGTCACACTTTAAACAGGAAGTCACACTTTAACACTATTTCCTCTTTTGTTTCAACTCTCACCAGCTATATCAATGATATAATAATAATAATAATGATAATAATAATATTGTATATCGGGTCTCACCAGCAGAGGGCGGAGTGTCTCGGAGCAGCTGGTAGAACTGACTCAGGTACATCACCATGGAGAGAGAGTCGGGTTCTCCTACCGACCACAGCTCATCCACCGTCATCAGAGGAGAAATCCCAAAGTGACGCTCGGCGAGGTCGAAGCCCAGACGAGTGTTGACCTCTACAGAGGTCACGTCCAGAGAGTCGAAGTCTCTGAGGACACACACGAAGACCTTAGACCACAGAATAAATAATAATAATAATACTGATAATACTGATTATTGTTACATGAGATCAGGTCGTATCGGTGATAAAATAATAATATTTATAATAATAATAATAATAATATTAATACTATTGATAATACTGATTATTGTTACATGAGATCAGGTCGTATCGGTGATAAAATAATAATATTATTAATAATAATAATAATAATAATAATAATAATAATAATATTAATACTATTGATAATACTGATTATTGTTACATGAGATCAGGTTGTATCCGTGATAAAATAATAATATTAATAATAATAATAATAATAATAATAATAATAATAATAATATTAATACTATTGATAATACTGATTATTGTTACATTAGATCAGGTCGTATCCGTGATAAAATAATAATATTATTAATAATAATAATAATAATAATAATAATAATAATAATAATAATAATATTAATACTATTGATGATACTGATTATTGTTACATTAGATCAGGTCGTATCCGTGATAAAATAATAATATTAATAATAATAATAATAATAATAATAATAATACTGATAATACTGATTATTGTTACATGAGATCAGGTCGTATCGGTGATAAAATAATAATATTATTAATAATAATAATAATAATAATAATATTGATAATACTGATTATTGTTACATTAGATCAGGTCGTATTGTATGGAGGACGAAACCTGCCAAATTAAAAAATAAATGAATAAATGACTCGATAAATAAATAAATAAATATGTCATTAAATGTAGCAAAACAAATCATAAAAATAAATGTGACATAAATTGATATTCTGTTTTAATTTGCTTTTTTATTCATTTACCTTTGTATTAATTCCCTTATTTATTTACTCTTCTGTTTAATTTCCACTTTTATTTATTCCTGTATTTATTTTTATGAATTTTTAATTTATGTATTTACTTTTGCATTTATTTTTATTTATTCATTTATATTTCCATATATTATTTATTCATTTATTTTTGCATTTATTTTTGTATTTTCTTTTACATTTATTTTTAAATGTATGTATTTATTTATTTGTATATTTAAGCATTTATTTATTTGTTTTTTATTTAAAACACATATATCAATTTATGTATTTAGACTACAATTATTTTTTATATTATTTTTGCTACTTTTAATGGCATATTTATTTATTTATTGAGTCAGTTATTCATTTATTTTTTATTTTTGCAGATTCCGTCCTCCACAGTTTTGGTGATCTAATTATAATATTGATAATATTGATTATTGTTACATGAGATCAGGTCGGTATCGGTGAATCAGGGCACACAGAGCGAGGCCACTCTTCCAGGAAGTAGTCAGGTCGCTAACGGCAACGCCTCGGTAACCACGAGTCTGCTCCTGACACCACGCCAGCAGCTTATTGGACTGAGAGAAAGAGCCTATCAGAGAGGAGGACAAAGGCAACCAATCACATCGCAGCACATTCACAGTGTGATAATCAGTCTCATTGATAATAACTGACTCTGTCTGAGGAAGCTGGGAGACGGCAGGCGGATGATGTCAGCACAGTCTGGGTTTAGCCCCGCCTCCTCACCTGTGTCCACCAGGTGTCTCACCTGAAACACAAAAAACTGGTCAGTGTGTTTCTAAAGGCGTGTTTAATATTATGATTATTATATATACATATTGTATCATTATATATAGATGTGTGTGCGTACCTGAGCAGGTGTGATTGATGTTCAGGTATCCGGTCGTTGTGTGTGTGTATATATACCTGAGCAGGTGTGATGTTACAGGTGTGGTTGATGTTCAGGTATCTGGTCGTCGGGTCAACTGTAAACAGACTGATGTTCTTCTGAAGGTTCTCTGGAGTCGTCTGAGGGAGGAGACGGTACAGACTCTCTCTGAGAGACACACAGAGACACAGGTCAGATAGCATATACTCTGTAATAGTATATATATTGTAATACAATTAACCTAACCTGCATGTCTTTGGACTGTGGGAGGAAACCTGGGAACCGGAGTAAACCCACACTAACCTGCAAGTCTTTGGACTGTGGGAGGAAACCTGGGAACCGGAGTAAACCCACACTAACCTGCAAGTCTTTGGACTGTGGGAGGAAACCTGGGAACCGGAGTAAACCCACACTAACCTACAAGTCTTTGGACGGTGGGAGGAAACCTGGGAACCGGAGTAAACCCACACTAACCTGCAAGTCTTTGGACTGTGGGAGGAAACCTGGGAACCGGAGTAAACCCACACTAACCTGCATGTCTTTGGACTGTGGGAGGAAACCTGGGAACCGGAGTAAACCCAAACTAACCTGCAAGTCTTTGGACTGTGGGAGGAAACCTGAGAACCGGAGTAAACCCACACTAACCTGCATGTCTTTGGACTGTGGGAGGAAACCTGGGAACCGGAGTAAACCCAAACTAACCTGTAAGTCTTTGGACGGTGGGAGGAAACCGGAGAACCGGAGTAAACCCACACTAACCTGCATGTCTTTGCACTGTGGGAGGAAACCTGGGAACCGGAGTAAACCCACACTAACCTGCAAGTCTTTGGACTGTGGGAGGAAACCTGGGAACGGAGTAAACCCACACTAACCTGCAAGTCTTTGGACGGTGGGAGAAAACCTGGGAACCGGAGTAACCCCACACTAACCTGCATGTCTTTGGACTGTGGGAGGAAACCTGAGAACCGGAGTAAACCCACACTAACCTGCATGTCTTTGGACTGTGGGAGGAAACCTGGGAACGGAGTAAACCAACACTAACCTGCAAGTCTTTGGACTGTCGGAGGAAACCGGGGAACCGGAGTAAACCAACACTAACCTGCAAGTCTTTGGACTGTCGGAGGAAACCTGGGAACCGGAGTAAACCCACACTGACCTGCATGTCTTTTGACTGTGGGAGGAAACCTGGGAACCGGAGTAAACCCAAACTAACCTGCAAGTCTTTGGACTGTGGGAGGAAACCTGAGAACCGGAGTAAACCCACACTAACCTGCATGTCTTTGGACGGCCCATATTATATATAAAAGTATAAATATATATACATTTATATATAATATATATATATTTATATATATTTATTATATATATACAGTATATGTACCTGTCTGCCAGGACCTCCAGCGGAGCTTCTCCTTGAGACCATCTCTGGATCATCCAGGCTGAATCAAGAGCTGCCAGAAACCCTCGAGCTATTCCTGTTCCCATCGGCCAGAAAGGCTGAGGACAGACAGACAGGAAGACAGACAGACAGAGAGACAGGTATCAGCTGTGTGTCTGATTATTAATCAGGTTAGATGTAATGATGAAACCTGTCTCACCTCCAGCAGACTGTCTCCCACCAGCGTGACCAGCAGCTGGTGTCCGTGGCGTTGGCGAACCGTGGCGGCGTTCTCCGACGCGTACATGCAGGTGAAGTCGAACATGGCGACGTCCGGCTGACCGTAGTGATTCATGGCGAAGTCCAGAGACGGCAGCTGATGATTGGTGGAGAAGTCGGCGGCCTCGCGGGCGTACGCCTGCAATGCATTCTGGTCCACGTTTGCCCGAGACAGAAGCAGCTCGGTGTCCGCAAAGTCCTGATGGAAGAAGACGTTTTTATTGGCTCGCTGTACGGAGTCGTTTTCTCTTTAATGACTCTTTTCTCTTGTGTATCCAGGTGTGATTTACCTGTTTAATGACTCTTTTCTCTTGTGTATCCAGGTGTGATTTACCTGTTTAATGACTCTTTTCTCTTGTGTATCCAGGTGTGATTTACCTGTTAAATGATTCTTTTCTCTTGTGTATCCAGGTGTGATTTACCTGTTTAATGACTCTTTTCTGTTGTGTATCCAGGTGTGATTTACCTGTTTAATGACTCTTTCTGTTGTGTATCCAGGTGTGATTTACCTGTTTAATGACTCTTTTCTCTTGTGTATCCAGGTGTGATTTACCTGTTTAATGACTCTTTTGTTCAACAGACTCTGTTTCTTTGCCGTCATCACAAAGTAGTGAGTATCATCTTTGTAGTAAACGATGTTCTCCAGATCGATCCCTGAAACAATCACATATCAGAGCAAGATGTTCAGTCTCATAATGACTTTTATTAAACGTCTGTTCATCAGCACAGTGATGGAACCAGATGGAACCAGATGGAACCAGATGGAACCAGATGAAACCAGATGAAACCAGATAGAACCAGATGTGTTTCCTGTTTCGTACCAGTTTCCTGTCGTAGTTCCTGGAAGAACCTCTGGTTGAAAATGAATGCGACGCCGCTGATCTCCTCCACTTTGGCCTCAGCGGAGGTGTTTCTGTTTTTAAAGTTGGCGGTGATGGCGATGGCCAACTTCCCTCTGAACTCTTTACGCCTGAAACCTGTCGACACAAACGGTCAGAGGACCAGCAGGAGGAACAACAATAATACAATAATACAATAAAATGTGATCCATAAATCACAGGTTTATTCTCTGTATGGCGGCTGATGGAGGACAGATCAGACTCAGCTTATCAGGCTCAGCTGCATGTTGAGCTCAAAGCATGTTAGCATGCCAACCTTAACAACAAGCTAATGCTAACTAGCCAAAGTTAACATTTACTACGTAACATTTAGCATGAAGCTAATGCTAACTAGCCAACGTTAACATTTACTATGTAACATTTAGCATGAAGCTAATGCTAACTGGTGGTCAGGTTGTTAATCGTTTACCTGGTAACGTGTTCCTGCGTCCGTCGGCTCCGATGATGACATCAAACTCCAGCTGATTGACAGGATGAGACTTTGGACTCACCTCCATCCTCCAGCCCATCTCTGCTCAGGTAGACAGGGAGACAGGTAGACAGGTAGACAGGTAGACAGGTAGACAGGGAGACAGGTAGACAGGGAGACAGGGAGACAGGTAGACAGGGAGACAGGTAGACAGGTAGACAGGGAGACAGGTAGACAGGTAGACAGGGAGACAGGGAGACAGGTAGAGAGGGAGACAGGTAGACAGGGAGACAGGTAGACATACAGGTAGACAGGTAGACAGACAGGTAGAGAGGGAGACAGGTAGACAGGGAGACAGGGAGACAGGTAGACAGGGAGACAGGGAGACAGGTAGACAGGGAGACAGGTAGACAGGGAGACAGGGAGACAGGGAGACAGGTAGACAGGGAGACAGGTAGACAGGGAGACAGGTAGACAGGTAGACAGGGAGACAGGGAGACAGGGAGACAGGGAGACAGGTAGACAGGTAGACAGGTAGACAGGGAGACAGGTAGACAGGTAGACAGGTAGACAGGGAGACAGGGAGACAGGGAGACAGTCAGGTAGACAGGGAGACAGGTAGACAGGGAGACAGACAGGTGATGGTCAAACCTTTCAACACTTCAGTTTCCTTCAGAACATTCAGTCTTACCAACAATGGATGAAGGTTATTAAAATAACTCTGGTTCTCACTGCGTCGGTTCTGATCTTCTGGCGGTTCCACCAGGTTCTTGAACTCCACGTTAACATGGACTTCGACCCCCAGCAGTAAGGCGACCTTTAGCAGGACCAGCTGCAGCTGACGGATACCTGCAGACAGGAAACAGGCGGTGGTGACTGGAGGATCCAGCTGTCTCCTGATTGGACAGGACGAACGGACACGGACTCACTGATGTGGTCGATGGAGCCGGCGCAGAACTTCCCGTAGAACTTCTTGGCTCCGAGGCCCCGCAGGTCGTGGATGGTGAAGGGCCACAGGTGGAGAACGTTGTTCCTGGAGAAGGAGTCCCTCTTCTCCAGCAGCACCACCCGAGTTCCCATCAGGCTCAGCTCCACCGCCGTCCTCAGACCGCAAGGCCCCGCCCCGATGATCACACACTGACCAATCAGAGAGAGAGACAAGACACAGCTGACCAATCAGAGAGAGAGACAAGACTCACTGACCAATCAGAGAGAGAGAGACAAGACTCACTGACCAGTCAGAGAGAGAGACAAGACACACTGACCAATCAGAGAGAGAGACACAGCTGACCAATCAGAGAGAGACAAGACACAGCTGACCAATCAGAGAGAGAGACAAGACACAGCTGACCAATCAGAGAGAGAGACAAGACACACTGACCAATCAGAGAGAGAGACAAGACACAGCTGACCAATCAGAGAGAGAGACAAGACACAGCTGACCAATCAGAGAGAGAGACAAGACACAGCTGACCAATCAGAGAGAGAGACAAGACACAGCTGACCAATCAGAGAGAGAGACAAGACACAGCTGACCAATTAGAGAGAGAGACAAGACTCACTGACTAATCAGAGAGAGAGACAAGACACAACTGACCAATCAGAGAGAGACACAAGACTCACTGACTAATCAGAGAGAGAGACAAGACACAACTGACCAATCAGAGAGAGAGACAAGACTCACTGACCAATCAGAGAGAGAGACAAGACACACTGACCAATCAGAGAGAGAGAGACAAGACACAGCTGACCAATCACAGCAACGTAGGGTGGTGTTGTTATATATAATAATATATATATATATAATAATAATATATAACGTACGGTGGTGTTGTTATATATAATATATATATATATATAATAATAATATATAACGTACGGTGGTGTTGTTATGTATAATAATATATATATAATAATAATAATATATAACGTACGGTGGTGTTGTTATATATAATAATATATATATATATAATAATAATATATAACGTACGGTGGTGTTGTTATATATAATAATATATATATATATATATAATAATAATATATAACGTACGGTGGTGTTGTTAGATATAATAATATATATATATATAATAATAATATATAACGTACGGTGGTGTTGTTATATATAATAATATATATATATATATATATATAATATATAACGTACGGTGGTGTTGTTATATATAATAATATAATAATATATATATATATAATAATAATAATATATAACGTACGGTGGTGTTGTTATATATAATAATATATATATATATAATAATAATATATAACGTATGGTGGTGTTGTTATATATATATATATATATATATATAATAATAATAATATATAACGTATGGTGGTGTTGTTATATATATATATATATATATATATAATAATAATAATATATAACGTACGGTGGTGTTGTTATATATAATAATATATATAATAATAATAATATATAACGTACGGTGGTGTCGCTGCAGCTCCGGGCCTTCAGGTACTCCTGCTGAGCGGCCCGTCGGTCCAGTT
Organism: Sebastolobus alascanus; assembly: GCA_916701645.2. Taxonomy (NCBI): domain Eukaryota; kingdom Metazoa; phylum Chordata; class Actinopteri; order Perciformes; family Sebastidae; genus Sebastolobus; species Sebastolobus alascanus. The sequence goes on along the minus strand of CAKAOJ020000438.1, from coordinate 348,584 downwards.
TGGCCCACAGTGCGTTGGCCCTCCAGTAGTTGAGGCGGCGTTTGATTGGTCGGTACAGCGGCCTCTCGGCGGCGCTCCGGTCCAGCTGCAGATGTTCACACAGCTGGCTGAAAGATCCAAGCGTCGCTCTGCAGGTCGACGCCGACGTGAACTCGTCGAACAGCTCCTGAGCTCGGCATTCTGGGTAGGACTTGTCTCCCATGGCGACCCCGAAGCTGCAGGGCACCATGGGAAGGGCGTCACCTGCTGATGATGTCACTGACGGACTCCAGCTCGCCGTCTGACGTCGGAGAGAAGTCTCACTCTGTCACGGAAACATTACACGGATTAAAACAATAAAACAATGCTGGAAAGCAACTATGTACATTTAGTTTAGTAAGAAAGTACTACGTTATTCTCTTATTGTACTACGTTATTATATAAAATATAACATCATCCTCTGTGTCTTCTTTGTACTTTAACACTGTGGACGAGTACTTTTACTTTCAATACTCTAAGTACAATTTGATGAAAATACTTCTATACTTGTAGCGTACTGAATTATAATGTTGAATGCACAGATTTTACTTATCAAACTAGAAAATTCTTATAACAAATGAGTTTGTTTGTTTTTTATGTTAATGAGGAGCTGCAGCTTCAAACATCACAGTGATGATGTCATAATGATGTCACTGTGTTCAGGTCACATGACCTGTCTGAGTGAGTGTGTGTGTGTGTGTGTGTGTGTGTGTGTGTGTGTGTGTGTGTGTGTGTTAACAGAGTGAATAGAAACAAAGAGGTTCATACAGAACAGATCCATCAGTACCAAGCACCAACACACACACATGAGTAACCGCTACAGCAGGTGGTAACATTAAAATAAAACAAAAAACATAAAATAAAATAAATACGAGGCGGCAGGAATATTTACTTGTTCTTTATATACATTAAAAATTAGTCCAAAGTTCATAGAAACTTCTCTGATAATTATTAGTTTTGTATTACTCTGTGTGACTCTACAGTGACACCAATAACACCTGTACAGGTAGACGACTCACCTGTCTGCTAATAAACACCTGAATCACTGAGACTCGGGATTATTAGTTATTATTAGTGTTTAATAATAATCTGTCTGTTTGGTTTCATTCAGGATGTCACAGTTCTTATATTCAGATCTATTGAAGTGTTAAATGAGTGTTTACTCACATCTTCTATCTACCTACCTATATATCTATCCATCTATCATCTTTCTCTCTATCTATATATCTATATATATCCATCTATCTATATATCTATCTATCTATCCATCTATCTCTCTCTCTCTCTCTCTCTATCTATCTATCCATCTCTCTATCTATATATCCATCTATCTCTCTCTCTCTCTCTCTCTATCTATCCATCTATCTATCTATATATCTATCTCTCTCTCTCTATCTATCTATCCATCTATCTATCCATCTCTCCATCTCTCTATCTAACAGTTGCAAAGTTCAGATCTATAGAAGTGTTAAATGAGTGTTTACTCACGTCTCAGAGAGCTGCTCTCCTTCTGCAACGGCTGCCAGCCGACGTCTAAATCCACTTTAATCACACACTCTGCAACACACACACACACACACACACACACACTCACACACACACACACACACACACACACACTCACACACACACACACACACACACACACACACACACACACACACACACACACACACACACACACACACACACACACACACACACACACACACACACACACACACACACACACACTCACACACACACACACACACACACAGTGTGCGAGGTCAGGGGGCGGGGCCAGTGGACAGCAGGCTCCGCCCCCCCCGAGGACAGACAGTAATCTGTGTGTCTGAGCTAACGAGCTTAACGAGAGGAGATCAGGAGATCATCTTCATCAGGCTCACTGTTAAAGATCATCTTCACCTTCATCTTCATCAGACTGAGCAGCGCCACAGATTAGAATATCATATTTTAAATATAACTGATTAAATGTTGTTTCAGTAACGTTTACGACAGAATAATCGCCAGACTGATTTAGTTTTAGCTCGTGTAGTCGAGGGTTACGTTGCACTTATACTATTTTTTTTTATTATTTTGATTATGTTTATCGAGCATGTTCATATCGCGATGACGATGGAAATACGATTTATCGGTCAGCACTATGGTGGAGGCAAAAGAAATGATCCCAACTCACATTTATCATCTTTAATGACTGAATGACTTGTTTTTATTCATGAGAAACATGAAAACTTCTTCAGGACAACACACGTTCATCTGACTTTAATAAAAACTTTATTTACAGTTCAATTAGCAGCAGGATCAACTCCTGTGTGACGGTGATAAATACAAATATTATTTATTCTACTTTTAAATTATAATTGTATAAAATGGTTCTGTGATTCCTAAAAACGCCCATGCTGCCCCTTTATTTAATAAAAACTGAAATTAGAAAGTTTTAAAGTTAATGAAGGAACAGAAACAGCTGATATCAGTAACATATTTAATACCTTTACATTACAGATGTAACAGTAACAGTTTGTTTGGAGGCGTCATCAGGAGCTTTGCTGAAAATAAATAAATACATAAAGTTAAAATAAAGTTAAATAAAGTTAAATAAAGTTTGAACAAAGTGTGAACGGCGGTGCGTTTCTCACCAGCAGAGCTCGTCCTCTAGTTTCTATAGGCAGCAGGAAGTTTCCCAGAGCACAGATCACACACGACACCGCGAACGGACTGAGCGCCATAATCACCGACTGAGACATCAACACCTGAAGTACACACAGAGTCAAACACCTGAGAACTCACCTGGTGGGACTCTGACAGGAAACCGAACCCACCTGAGCGATGAACGGAGCGATCATTCCCCCGATCCGACTGAACGACGTACAGAAGCCCATCCCCAAAGACCGGACTGACGTGGGATACACCTGAGACACAAAAACACCTGAGACCTGAGACCTGATCAATAGACTCCTGAGAGATAAAAACACCTGATCAATAACCCCCCCCCCCGACTAAAACCAGTATAGTACGGACGTACCTCAGCGGTGTAAATATAAACCACATTAAAGTTCATGGCGACCAGAGACCGGAGCAGGAACAGCAACACTGTGAAGCCAAACCTGGAGAGAAAAACAGGGACAGAAGTTCTTCATGAACCTGGACCCAGTCAGACTGGAGGTCCTCATGAACCTGGACCCAGTCAGACTGGAAGTCCTCATGAACCTTGACCCAGTCAGACCGGAAGTCCTCATGAACCTGGACCCAGTCAGACTGGAGGTCCTCATGAACCTGGACCCAGTCAAACTGGAGGTCCTCATGAACCTGGACCCAGTCAGACTGGAGGTCCTCATAAACCTGGACCCAGTCAGACTGGAGGACCCAGTGAAACTATACCAGCAGACAGAGAAGAAGAGTCTCTGAGGTTTCTTACATGGAGGTGCAGACGTTGAGCATCATGAACACAACGGCCGCCACCAGCTGCAGCACGGTCAGACTCATCTTCCGTCCGAACGCGTTCAGCAGACAGATGTTTATCGGAACCACTGGGAGGACGGAGAGACGCCATTCAGGCCAGAAACAGTTGAATTAGCGAGACAGTTTTCTTAAATACGTGTTCTTTAAAGTGCAGTCTGGTTAGTGTAAATCTCAGTTAAACTGTGGAGGACTTACCAGCGACCTCCCCCAGGCAGCTGATGAAACTATGAATCTTAGTTAACCTTACGAGCGACCTCCCCCAGGCAGCTGATGAAACTATGAATCTTAGTTAACCTTACGAGCGACCTCCCACAGGCAGCTGATGAAACTATGAATCTTAGTTAAACTTACGAGCGACCTCCCCCAGGCAGCTGATGAAACTATGAATCTTAGTTAAACTTACGAGCGACCTCCCCCAGGCAGCTGATGAAACTATGAATCTTAGTTAACCTTACGAGACCTCCCCCAGGCAGCTGATGAAACTATGAATCTTAGTTAACCTTACGAGCGACCTCCCCCAGGCAGCTGATGAGCAGCGTCTGGTAGTCGCTGAGCTTGAAGGGGATGCAGTAACACAGTACGTCCCCGTTGCGGTGTTTGATGTGATGCTCATGATCCGGGTTCGTCACGCACAACAAGTTCTTCTCCAACAGCTCCGAGCTGCCCAGAACCGAGCCGTAGTAAATGAAGGACGCCACGAACCTGACGGACCAAACAAATCAGAAACTAAGTTTTCACTTCAGATAGAAACTTCAGAATAAAAGCTATTTGTCAGATTTATTACAGAATTTCAGAGCGGTTCAGAGGTCTCATTAGTTGTGGAGTGATTGTACAATATACCGTTAAAACATTAACATCAGTTATTACACGTCTTTCTTGAATTCTCCATTCTGACTCGGCTCTATTTTACTTTTAGTGTAACTTTTCATCACAAAGGTCTTAAGACTGTACTGACCAAATGTGAAGTTGATCAGGTTAAATCTGTAGGAGGAGTTCGTTAAAGTACAGAGCCTGGAAATATTATAGTAAAATTAGCCCTAAAATAGCACATTCAATTCAAAATGGCCGACTTCCTGTTGGGTTTACAGTATACCTCCAAGAGGCTTTTTTTTGTATGTCTCAATATGTTGCATATACCCACCAAATGTCATACATCTAGGTGAAACCACAATGAGGGGCTCAATTTTAGCAGATTTGTAGGCGGCGCTATGGAGCCATTTTGTCACATCCATAAAATATATAAATATTCACCACTTCTGATTCATGTACAAAGTGTTATTAGTTTCTGAGCATGTTTAAACATAGTGATTTCAGTAAGGCCTCTGGTCCGTGCTCGGGCCCTAATAATAGTAATAATAATAATAATAATAATAATAATAAATGATGAGGAGGAAGTGAGCCGTTACCATGTATACCAGAGCAGGAAAGACGTCCTCCTGAACGTTGAACTGATCAGAATCCTCCAGTTTCCTCTCTGTTCCTGAAACACAAACAACAACAAGAACATTAACTATTAAATATCATCCTTCATTCATTAAACACTGACAACAGCTGATGGAAATTACCTGAACTCCCTTACATTATACTGAACTATCCTCCATTAAACATTGACAGCTGATCAGTATTATTAATATACCTGAACGTACCAGCTCTGATATATAGAATATATATCATATATAATATGAAGGTACCTGCTCTGATGTAAATAATATATATATCATATATAATATAATATGAAGGTACCTGCTCTGATGTATATAATATATATATCATATATAATATAATATGAAGGTCCCTGCTCTGATGTATATAATATATATCATATATAATATAATATGAAGGTACCTGCTCTGATGTATATAATATATATCATATATAATATAATATGAAGGTACCTGCTCTGATGTATATAATATATATATCATATATAATATAATATGAAGGTCCCTGCTCTGATGTAGATAATATATATATCATATATAATATAATATGAAGGTACCTGCTCCGACTCCACCAGATGTCCTGCAGGAAGAGACGCTCGGTTCATTTTAGCGATTTTCTGCAGAGTCTCAACAGCAGCCTGAATGTTTCCTGCTGACACGTTATAACGAGCTGACTCTGGAATAAACTGAGACACAGACAGGTGAGACAGGTGAGGAAAGAGACAGACGGGCGAGACAGGTGAAGACAGAGACAGACAAGTGAGGATAGACAGGTGAGGACAGACAGGTGAGGACAGACAGGTGAGGACAGACAGGTGAGGACAGACAGGTGAGGACAGACAGGTGAGGACAGACAGACAGGTGAGGACAGACAGACAGGTGAGTGAACGTCTCACCTTGAAGAGGAAGATGAGGATGATACTGGGAGTGAGGACAGACAGGTGAGGACAGACAGGTGAGGACAGACAGACAGGTGAGTGAACAGTCTCACCTTGAAGAGGAAGATGAGGATGATACTGGGAGTGATGGAGATCCTGATCAACCACCTCCATCCCAGAGTGGGAACGACCAACATCCCCAATATGATGATCAGCATGGAGCCAAACATCCAGAAGATCTGAGACACAGACAGAGAGCATGCTGGGAGATCGCAGCTGATGACATCGCACATCAGACAGAGAGCATGCTGGGAGATCGCAGCTGATGACATCACACATGACTTTATCATGAACATGTTTCAGACCGGCAGCTTTCACCTTTTTACATCAGACATAAACAACATTCATCTTCTGGGTCCGTTTCTACGCAGATGATACAGCTTTATATTCTTCCGTCTGCAGACATTTAAATTAATAAAATCAAAGCAGAAAATAATGAAAATAAAGTATAAAAATATACTATAAATGATTATAAAATAATGAGTATTTAGACTGACCGTGGCCAGAGGCAGCAGGATGGCTCGATACTTCGCCGGGATGAACTCCGTCTTCAACACGAACCTGACACCAACAAATCATATTATATTATATATGGTATATTACACCACATCATATTATATTATATATGGTATATTACACCAACAAATCATATTATATATGGTATATTACACCACATCATATTATATTATATATGGTATATTACACCACAACATCATATTATATTATATATGGTATATTACACCACATCATATTATATTATATATGGTATATTACACCACATCATATTATATTATATATGGTATATTACACCACATCATATTATATTATATATGGTATATTACACCAACAAATCATATTATATATGGTATATTACACCACATCATATTATATTATATATGGTATATTACACCACATCATATTACATATGGTATATTACACCACATCATATTATATTATATATGGTATATTACACAACATCATATTATATTATATATGGTATATTACACCACAACATCATATTATATTATATATGGTATATTACACCACATCATATTATATTATATATGGTATATTACACCACATCATATTATATTATATATGGTATATTACACAACATCATATTATATATGGTATATTACATATTACCATATTCTCTGGTGTGTCTGAGGGTATTAAATGATGATATTTATCTGTTAGATCATGATAGATTCTCTATTTTCTATTTTCTTTGTGTTATATAAACTGTGTTTTATTTACAGTAGACGTGTTAATGTGTGTTATTGTGTGTTATTGTGTGTTATTGTGTGTTAATGTGTGTTATTGTGTGTTAATGTGTGTTATTGTGTGTTAATGTGTGTAATGTGTGTAATGTGTGTAATGTGTGTTATTGTGTGTGTTATTGTGTGTTATTGTGTGTTAATGTGTGTAATGTGTGTTATTGTGTGTGTTATTGTGTGTGTTATTGTGTGTTATTGTGTGTATATTGTGTGTGTGTGTATTGTGTGTTATTGTGTGTGTGTGTGTAATGTGTGTTATTGTGTGTATTGTGTGTTATTGTGTGTTATTGTGTGTATTGTGTGTATTGTGTGTGTGTGTGTGTGTGTAATGTGTGTTATTGTGTGTATATTGTGTATATTGTGTGTGTGCTTTACCCCTGTGACACGCCGGCGACTCCACATCCCACCATGCATCGCAGGAAGATGAACCAACCGTACGACGGAGCGAACGACGTCAGCAGAGAGAAGTAAGCGCTCCACACGAAGCCGCCAAACACCACCTGGAGTACAAGTACACAAGAGTACACAACAATATACACAAGAATATACACAAACACACACAGGCAGCCAATCAGTGAACAGTATCATGTTACGGATCTTTATAATATAAAATATTACATCCAGTATACAATATTATTACATATAATGTGTACTATTACATCCAGTATACAATATTACTTCATATATTGTGTACTATTACATCCAGTATATAATATAAAGTACATGTTTCTGACCTTCCAGCGTCCGTATCTGTCAGCGACGTATCCGGATAAAACTCCACAAACCATGAAGCCAAAAAACACCATCTGAGACACAATACTGCAGTCAGTACTACAGTACTACATCGGTACAGTACTTACAGTACTACAGTACTACATCGGTACAGTACTTACAGTACTACAGTACTACATCGGTACAGTACTACAGTGGTATGTATTTATCATTATTATCACTCTGGTCTAACCAGGTGTAACTAGGTCAGGTTTTTTCAGGTAGTATTTACAGTTATTTATAGGTATTTACAGGTAGTATTTACAGGTATTTATAGGTATTTACAGATAGTATTTACAGGTATTTATAGGTGTATTTTAAATCAGGACAGAGTTTTTCATTAATAAAAGACGTTTACTGGCTCACAGAGAAACACTGATAAAATGAGAACAATAAATAAACATATACCTATACCTGACCCACATGTTGGGAAACAGTGAATGAACACTTATTGATTAATTGATTGATTTAATATCAATAAGTTGAGACTCACCGTGGAGACGAGAGCGACCTGCCAGTCGCTCAAACGCCACTCACATCGGATCTCTGGAGAAACCACCGCCAGCAGCATGATCTCCATCGCCTCCACGATCTACATATAAATATATATATATATACATTATATATATATAAATACACACCTAACTACCACCAGCAGCATGATCTCCATCGCCTCCACGATCTATATATAAATATATATATATATACATTATATATATATACTAAAGGTTGACCGATATGGGTTTTTTATGGTACAGGTACAGATGTACTACAGGTACAGATATACTACAGGTACAGATATACTACAGGTACAGATATACTACAGGTACAGATGTACTACAGGTACAGATGTACTACAGGTACAGGTGTACTACAGGTACAGATGTACTACAGGTACAGGTGTACTACAGGTACAGGTGTACTACAGGTACAGGTGTACTACAGGTACAGATGTACTACAGGTACAGGTGTACTGCAGGTACAGATATACTACAGGTACAGATGTACTGCAGGTACAGGTTTACTACAGGTACAGGTGTACTTCAGGTACAGATATACTCACGGCGGCGCTCCCCATGATGACGAACAGCAGGATGTGAAAGACACCGAAGCCGATTGTTTCCACAGCTTCCTCGACAGTGAACGTCTCGTCTTCTTCTGCACAGAAAGGTGAATTATTAAACATGAATTATTAAACGTATTAGTTCTGATGCTGCGTTCACCACAAACACAAAGATAATTTACACCGTGTGACCGCGGGAGGCACGAGGCAGATACAGATATAGAATAACGCTAACCGTCGGCGGTTTAGCCGTCCAACGTTAAAATATAACTTTTTGTGGTTCTCCGAGGCAGACTTTACACCCGGAGGTTCCGTAGTTCCCTCACACGAGGAGAAATACAGAAGAATATTAATAAAGCTGCATCCATTACTAGAATAATTACATTAAATAAAACTAGAATTCTTTTTCAGATGTGATTTATTTATTTGAACATTTCTATCCAACGATGACTGTAGAGAGTCGTTTCTATATGAACCTCATTGATGTGACTCCACACAGTGAGGTCACACACATTGATCAACTTATTGATTATTGATTTCACACTCACCAGTGTTTTTGCTGCCCTGCTGCTCGTCTGCAGGTTTCTCCTGCATTTCCACCTCCTGCAGCTGGATGGCGCTCACCAGCTGAGTCTTCATCAGATCATCCATCCTGCACACATATATTACTGTTATTATACTATATATAACACACAGTATTATATATTATTATTATTATTATACTATATATAACACACAGTATTATATATTATTATTATTATACTATATATAAAACACAGTATTATATATTATTATTATTATACTATATATAACACACAGTATTATATATTATTATTATTATACTATACATAACACACAGTATTATATATTATTATTATTATACTATATATAACAAACAGTATTATATATTATTATTATTATACTATATATAACACACAGTATTATATATTATTATTATTATACTATATATAACACACAGTATTATATATTATTATTATACTATATATAACACACAGTATTATATATTTTTTATTATTATACTATATATAACACAGTATTATATAATATTAGTATTATACTATATATAACACACAGCATTATATATTATTATTATACTATATATAACACACAGTATTATATATTATTATACTATATATAACACACAGTATTGTATTATTATTATACTATATATAACACACCTTATTATATATTATTATTATTATTATTCTACTATATATATAACACACATGATTATATATTATTAGTTGTAGTTATAGTTGTAGTTATAGTTATAGTTGTAGTTATAGTTATAGATATAGTTGTAGTTATAGATATAGATATATAGTTATATATATAGATATAGATATATAGTTATAGTTATAGATATAGATATATAGTTATAGTTATAGATATATAGTTATAGTTATGTGAGAACCAAAGCAGCAGCTTTCAGCTGGTCTCTCAACACTCCTGCTCCTGAATGAGATGAACGATCCACCAAACTCCGTTAAAAAAATCCATCAATTTAATGAACTCGCTTTTCAGAAACATTGAAACAGTAAAAGAAATCATAACCGACCGAAATGCATTTAATGTGTTTAAAGGTGAATCTCTTCTGAGCCGAATTTCCAAGGAGACGTTTTTAATTCGTCTTTACTTGGTTTCTAACATGTTTGCACATTTTCCAGCCGAACTCAGGATGAAACCTTTAAACGGGTTTATTCTGAACGGAGTCTGGCGGAGAGGAAACACCGAGCGCTGAAGTTACAGATCAAACATTAACTCTGATTACCGAAGCAGAAGCTGCAGGCAGATATCACGGGTTAATATTAGAGTATTATTACTTTAATATTAGAGTATTATTACTTTAATATTAGAGTATTATTAGACCTCCTGTAGTCGCATCAGCGTCAGCTCAGCTTCACTTCTCCCGCTGAACCTCAACAACAAACTGCGTTCACCTTCATTTAAAGAGTTAAAGGTTTTCTTACTAATGAATGAAAGTTACTCACTCAGTTCTGGTTCGGTTCTGAACCCTGAAACCGTCTGAACAGGTTCTGAACGGGTCCGCCGGCTCGCTTCTCTTTTATTCTCTTGTTTACCTGTACCTGTA
>CAKAOJ020000438.1:307500-335000 GCA_916701645.2 Sebastolobus alascanus | reverse complement strand
TGTCACTTGTGCCCACAAGTTAATATCTTGTGATATCTTGAACTTGTTGATATCTTGTGTGCAGAAGATGAATCTGTGCATGTTTTAGTGAATCAGTCGTTTTGCTGTGAGTGAACCTCCACCGAGCGGCGGCGGCTGGTCGTCTGCTGGATTCTCACTGAGGATCACAGATCTAGAAAACACAGAAACTCTAGAAAACATTGAGGGAAACATTCAGGAGACGTTAGTGAAACCTGCAGAGCAGCAGGTTGAATCCAGAGTCTGATCTCCTCTCTGAATGTTAGTGTGTGACGAGTTTCAGACACACCTCGAGTCGTTGGGTTAGCACCATGTGATCCTGTGGGCGGGGCCAAGTCACAGCTTGACGGACAGGTGCTAGAGCCAATCAGAGAGTCTCCAGCCGGTTCTGGTCCGTGACGGATGTGTTGGCACTGATCTTTGAGTCTGTTCAGCAGAGCAATCACACATAAAATATGTTCTATATATTATGTTTTCTATTCAACACCATATCCACTTTCATTTATACACGGTTTACTGCAACCATCTTAGATTTAAAAATAGATTTTGCAAATGCAAAACAAAGCAAAGGATGTATATTTTCCTACTGTGTTTGGATGGACGATGGTTTTATGGCACTGTGACGCTCTTTGCTCACTCTGAACTCGATGTGGAACAACTCTTCACTTTATAAACTTAGTTTTAAACATCTTTTAGCAGCATGCTGAACATTAACTGGAACATCACGAGTAGCTGAAGCCTCAAACTTAGTCAAACATGCTAACGAACAAGCGCTCTCGTACCAAAACCAGATTATACGAGCGACCGACTTCTTCACAACACTACGGAGAAAACAGCCAACCAGTCATTCAGCATCATTTTATCACAATTATTTAATTAGTTTGTTATAATCTGCAGAATTTGACAGTTAAAAGTTAGGACTAGGATGATTCACCTATCGATTCAATATGTATTGCGATTTTTAAGTATTGCGATTCGATATTCTGATTTATTGTGATTTTTGTTCACTTTTTTAACTCTAGACCAGTTGAATCAGACACTTCTGGAGACTTTTACTTTGGAAAATCTCTAAATTAATCCAGTAAAAATGTTTGATTTTCAGCATGTACCAGAAAGTGGCACCAGATTAGCCGACCCGACGCTGCTGCCAGCGCTGTAAAGATAAATTGAGGGCGTATAAATCTTTGGATGTCTATAGTTAACTATCCTTCAGTAAAGTCAGTCAAAAAGAGAGACGGACAATATGGGAGAAGCGTTTCAGAGACGGAGAGAAAGGGTTGCTAATAGATTGGGGGGGGGGGTTGATGTGTACCTTTTAGCTTTAGTTTCTGGCTGTGATGAATGACTGGTTTTCCATCTCTGCCCCCGTACAGAGACATTTTTTGACTCATCTATAATTTTTTGCCCACAGACTGATGGATGCAACAAATCAGCGATGAAAAAACTTGATATCAAAGCGATGCATTAGCGCGATTTTTTTCGTTGCCACCGATACATGAACACACGAGCGAGCAGCTACGCTAAGCAACGTCTCAACAGAGAGACAAGCGCCGGCTCAAAATCTACAGCGAGCTCAAACACAAGAAGAATACAACCATAGAACAGTAGTTTGGTCTTTTTTTCATCAAAATTAAATATTTAAAGTATACTTTCATATATAAGCAATAAAAAATAAGTAACATCTCAATACTCCAATAATAACTCTTACATTGATATTGTGCTCATTGGGATTCTATCTCTTTACAGATATTTATATTAATTCTTATAGATATTTATATATACTTTTTTTCCTGTTTTGCGTCCCCTTGCCGTAGGGACTGTACGCCACCTCCAGCTGTCGACAGTGCAAAGACCTCATTGATATGGTTTATGAAAGGAGACATGATCCCCGTGGTTGATGGAAGTGTGGAAGGCAATAAGTGGTCATGAGATGGTATGAGGCTGACGGTTAGCACCACAGAAGGTCCAGAGGGAAAATCCACTTTAGAACTTCAGGAGGGATGATTGAGTCCAGAAGATCAGGAGGGACCATCCACTTGGAAGGTCAGGAGCAACCATCTACTCCAGAAGGTCTGGAAGGACAACCCATCCAGACTATCAGAAGGAACGAGTCGCTTCTGGAGTTCAAAAGGGAAGATCCACTCCAGAACTACAGGAACGGTGATCTGCCCCAGAAGGTCAGAAGGGACCTTCCCTCCAGTGGGTCAGGAGGGACGATCTTCTGAGACGATCTGCTCCAGAGGTCCAGGAGGGACCATTCACTCTGGGAAGGTCAGGAGGGATGATTCGGTCCAGAAAATCAGGAGAGACAATCCACTCCATAAGGTCAGGAAGGACGTTCCACTCCAGACCATCAGGGGGGAGGATCCATTCCCGAAGTTTAGGAGGGACTATCCACTTCAGAAGTCCAGAAGGGAGCATCCCCAGCAAGAACTCCAGGAGGGACGATCAGAAGGGATCTTCCCTTCAGTGGGTCCAGAGGGACGATCTTCTGGGACGATCTGCTCCAGAGGTTCAGGAGGGACCATTCACTCCAGAACTACAGGAAGGATCATTCATTCTAGAGGGTAAGGAGAGATGATTCACTCCAGATTTTCAGGAATAAATTGCCACTCCAGAAGGTCAGTGGGGACGATGTGCTCCAAAAGTTCAACAGGGACGAATCGCTTCAAAACTCCGGGAGGGATGAAATGCCCCAGAAGGTCAGGAGGGACCATCCACTCTGGGAAGGTCAGGAGAGACGATCCAGTCCAGAAGATCAGGAGAGGCAATCCACTCCAGAAGGTCAGGAAGGACGTTCAACTCCAGACCATTAGGGGGGAGGATCCATTCCAGAAGTTCAGGAGGGATTATCCACTTCAGAAGTCGAGAAGGGAGCATCCACCTTTGAAGGTCAGGAGGGACTATCCACTTCAGAAGTCCAGAAGGGAGCATCCACCTTTGAAGGTCAGGACGGACTATCCCCTCCAGAAGGTCGAGAGGAATGATCCACTCCGGACTTTAGGAATTAATTGCTGCTCCAAAAGTTCAAAAAGTATGATCCACTCCAGAAGCTCAGGAAGGATGATAATCAAAAGATCCACTCCAGGAAGCACTTCAGTGGAAACGTGAAGAGTCAAACTCTAATGTCTAATGAAACACTGAGCTGAAGGATGAAGGACAGACAGACGGGACCCTGTAAAGTACCGGAGGTCTTTCAGTCAGGAGACACTGTCTTTTTTTTTCAGAAGTGGATCGTGGTCCAGTGTCATTTTGGGTTTAGCGGCACAGACGTAGATTTGCTCAAGAGAGTCCAGAGTGTGGATCAGTTAGTTTTAATCCAGTCTTTGCAGGCTCTGAGTGGTTTAAAACAATAATGGTTAAAACCAGTTGAGTCCTGATCCAAACAGATCCAGACCCGTCTAAGGGTAGGCGGTCACTGCAGCCTGTTTCTGGGCCAGACGTCGCAGTTCCTCCCTGATAGCCTTTATAAGGGAGGCGGAAGTGTGGGCGGAGGGCGAGGCGTCCTCTGGTGGATACTCTGGAGTCGGTGAGGTCAGGAGGAGAGGTGGAGCCGATGGGTCCCGCAACGAGGAGCTGGGCATCTGGAAAACAGAGGAAGAGGAGAACTCGGGAAACGACAGCACCTATAGGGAGAAGGGAGAGGGTGAGGCCAAGACTAGAGGATAAATTCAGATAAAAGACATGAAGTGAAACTGCAAAGAAATTGATGACAGTGGTCATTTGTTGTTGTTGGCCAAGTTTGGTTTGCTACTCCTCACAACGGACTTACACTCTCTCTGCTGGCTCCTGGTCTGGACAGGTCCTGGTCTGAGTGCTGCTGGTTCCAGCTGGAGCCAGTGGGACCAGACATGCTGCGACCCACCCCGGGGTACGCACCAATCTGACTGGACAAACCCACCTGGGTCAAGTGGTGGAGCTGCGCACCTGGGGTCAACAAATGTAACAGATTCAACAAACGTAAGCCCCCATCGACCCATTTCAGTGTAGGAGGCGGGACGGCTGAATGACAGCAGTGTACAAAGACAGCAATACAGATGACTGTACCTGTGCTGCCCCCTACAGGTCGTGGTCTGGACGAGGAGGGGGGGTCCTCGTACGGCCCCCTGCTGGAGTAAACCGACTCCTGCAGCTGGTCTCCAGTAGAAACATACCCTCCTGAGTTTAGGCCCTGCCTGTATAAAACACACAGAGAATCAGCGCTGGTTCAGGTCCTGATTACAGACCTGGACCTGGTTTTAAGTGTACTGACCTCTGCAGCAAGCCCTGGACTGATGTGGGAGACATTCCCAGCTCTGCGTATCTCTGCTTAAAGACGGAGAGAAGAAGAAAATGAAAACTGAACATGGAGTGAACATGACGGACTGAAAGTGGCCTCAGCTGCAGGTCGACACACTCACAGCAGAGAAGGGGCTGTGAGAGGGGGCAGCTGGGTAAGAGCCCCACTGCCTGCCTGGGGGGCGGGTCTGGGGGGAGGGGCTGGGCAGGGCGGGGCTTACCCCGCTCACCCCGGCGCTGCCCTGCGAGGACGGCGACACCAGGGCGAAGGCGTCATCCAGAAGGGAGTGCATCTGCTGCCGTGCCTCCTCGATGGAGGGCTGGGGGGGCATATAGGGGGGCGGGGCCGGGGCCGAGTCAAACACCTCGTCGGTAGGGGAGGGGCTGCCGTGGTCCGGGGGCAGGTCAGGGTCCGACTATGGAAAAGAGAGAATAAAGAGTAGGTGTTCAGTCAAGAGTGGCTATTAATAAAGGTGTTCCACCCGGATCACTACTCGGTCCTCTGTTATTTACATTTATTACACGGCTGTGTTGAATACTCGATTCTGATTGGTTAATCACGGCGTTCTGCGGTCTGTTATTTCGTATAGCAGACCATTGCTATGTAGAACAGACCGTTGCTATGGGCGCAGCTCTGATGTCGGACTCTGGCGGACCGTTTTTGCGTCAAAATATTGATTTTTTCAGTAAGTAGCCGTGTAATAAGCGGGATAATGTACAGCGAGCGGGTCATTGTAGTGAAAGAATCCCCTTCAGGGCGATGCAGCATCGCCCTGAAGGGGATTCTTTCACTACAATGACCCGCTAGCTGTACATTATCCCTTACGTAGATAATATAATAATATAATGTCCATCGTTATGCTGATGATACTCTCTTGTATCTATCGACTCCACCTCAGTCCTCTACCTCAATACCCTCTGCTTTTGATGACCTCCTGACCACTAAAATTAATTTAAACTTGTTTATAATATGTCAAAAGTTAATGTTGGTCCAAGATGTCAGGGCTAGGTCAAATATTCAGGTTAGGCCTGCTTCACTTACAGCAGACTAAAACTCTGCAGCCAAACTAGTAAAAATGGAGAGACGATGGTTCTGTTCTCACCACTAGTGGGGTAAAACCTGTAAAGTTTGTACTGAGAGTCAATGCTCTGTCACGAGGGCCGGATATCATTAACATATAAAACAAAGAATAGATGAACCAGAACGCTACCATGAGGAACTCCACATTCAACGGGTGTCGGATCAGAATAAAATCCCAAAGCTTCCAGTAGATCCAGAGTTCTGCTAACTGGTTAAAACCGTTGTCTGTCTCACCATGTAGGCCACGTTGTTGAGTCCCGGGTACTTCCTGTAGGTGGCGCTGTGATCGGTGAGCAGCCGGTCTCGGTCTGTATCAGGGAGACTTCCAGGTCCTGGCTGAGCCCGTCGACCCCGAGGGGAGCGCCTCGCTCTGGACAAAGACACAAATAGAAAATGTGTTTCATTACACCGTCTCCTCAGATATTAATATATATCATTAATATCATAATGAGAAGCTCAGGCTCATATTTAGACACAGTTTTACTAAAATAAGAAAAGAGGTTTTCCTTAATTAAAGGAAGACGCTACAGGTTTAACTAACAGATATCACCATGAAACTTCCCAGTTCATTACTGACATTAAGACAAGTGTTTTTTGTATTACAAGTTTTCTGAAATGTTATGTTTAAATATGCAAATGAGGCGTTTATCTAATTCTAACTTCTATATTACTTTATTATACTATTGATCCTGTAGTGTCTGTTAATATAGTGAATAATAAAAGTAAAGATTATGAGTTGAGTCTGACCTCCTCCTGGAGTCGTTGGGCGTGGGGGGCGAGTGGGCGTCGGCCTGCAGGATGCAGTCCATGTGGTCGTGGGCGGAGCTATAGAGACGCTGCGCCACCTCGCTCTGCACCGGTCCGTCTCCGAAGGCGTCCATGATGTCGTCCATGGAGGGAAACTCACACTGACCCCGCCTCTTGGCGCGCTGCCGCAGTTTGTTCCTGTGATGCTCGATCTCAGACTTGTGTCTCAGCGCCACCTGCAGGAGCACAGCTGATGATGTCACACTAGTTTTAAACGGCGAGCGGCGAGGGCGTGATTGTTTTCGTCGTGGTCGTCTCACCTCCGTGCTGACCTTCTCGGTGAGGGTGGGGCTCAGATGGGGCGGGGCGTGCGGCTGCGGCGGGCTCGGCCGCGGCTGCATGGCGATCAGCTGCACCTTGTTGGCCTGGCGACGCGTTCCATCGGACGAACCGCGAGACAGACGGTCGACGTGATCGAAGATGGAGGACGAGGAGAGAAGCTCGTCTGGACCGCTGCCTGATGGAGCCACACGGGAAATAATACATAGCACAACGATATTGATTATAGATATTGATTATAGATTATAGATATTGATTATAGATATTGATTATAGATTATAATTATTGATTATAGATTATAGATATTGATTAGAGGAGATGAAGGTAGAAACGGACCCATCTTGTTCCTCCCTTCATTCCAGAAGCATTAAAAAGAAAAAACAAATTATGTTTTATAAAACACAACAGCTTTAAATTCCTCATTGATGTTGATGGTGACTGATGTCACAGTGTCTCTGACCATTTTTGGGCGTCTTCCTGTGGTGTTTCCCCTCACTGGGCGTGGCCACAGGTCGAGTGCTTTCTTCTGCCGATTCTCTGCCGCTGGATTGGTCGCTGCCTAACGAGTCGCCGTCTGACGGGCTGAGCCTGAAACACCAGAGAGAGGAGGTTAAGGTCGGTACTGTATTCTGTTCTCATTCAAATCATCCATCCCTCCCTCCCTCCCTCTCTCCCTCCCTCCATCCATCCATCCCTCCCTCCCTCTCTCTCTCCCTCCCTCCCTCTCTCCCTCCCTCCCTCCCTCCCTCCCTCTCTCCCTCCCTCCCTCCATCCATCCCTCCCTCCCTCCCTCTCTCCCTCCCTCCCTCCATCCATCCCTCCCTCCCTCCCTACCTCCCTCCCTCCCTCTCTCCCTCCCTCCCTCCCTCCCTCCCTCCCTCCCTCCCTCCCTCCCTCCATCCCTCCATCCCTCCCTCCCTCCCTCCCTCCCTCCCTCCCTCCCTCCCTCCCTCCCTCCCTCCCTCCCTCCATCCCTCCATCCATCCCTCCCTCCCTCCCTCCCTCCCTCCCTCCCTCCCTTGTGCGTCTGACCTGCCCCTGCGGCGGTTGGACCGCGCCGCCTTGGTGGACGAGCCTTTAGACTTGGGTGTGTTGAGGTCTCCGCCGTCGGAGGGCGTGGCCTCTTTGGCGGGGGGGGGCAGCGGGCCGGGCTCCTGGATCACCATGATGTCGTCTTTGCTGTGCTGACCGAGGTGGAGCTTCGCAAAGTCGAAGCCTTTCACGCTGGGAGCCTGAAGCTGAGAGAGGACACGTGATCAGCTGTTAGCGTGGACGACAGGAAAGACTTAACCGCTTCCTGTTGACCTCTGACCTTCTGCCTCTGCTGGATGGTGTTGATGGCGTCCGGCTGGAACTCGAGCTTCTCTGAGCCGCACAGCTTCCAGTAGAGGATGATGATGATGAAGACGGCCAGCAGGACGGGGACGACCACGCCGACGATCAGCCAGATGCTGCTGCTCTGAGTCTCCGCTGGGGGGATGGACAGGGTCTCCACAGCTGGAGACAGGTGAGAGACAGGTGAGAGACAGGTGAGAGACAGGTGAGGAACAGGTGAGAGACAGGTGAGAGACAGGTGAGAGACAGGTGAGAGACAGGTGAGAGACAGGTGAGAGAGGGGTGAGAGACAGGTGAGGGACAGGTGAGAGACAGGTGAGAGACAGGTGAGAGACAGGTGAGAGACAGGTGAGAGACGGGTGAGAGACAGGTGAGAGACAGGTGAGAGACAGGTGAGAGACAGGTGAGAGACAGGTGAGAGACGGGTGAGGGACAGGTGAGAGACAGGTGAGAGAGGGGTGAGAGACAGGTGAGAGACAGGTGAGAGACAGGTGAGAGACAGGTGAGAGAGGGGTGAGAGACAGGTGAGGGACGGGTGAGAGACAGGTGAGAGACAGGTGAGAGACAGGTGAGAGACAGGTGAGAGACAGGTGAGAGACGGGTGAGGGACAGGTGAGAGACAGGTGAGAGAGGGGTGAGAGACAGGTGAGAGACAGGTGAGAGACAGGTGAGAGACAGGTGAGGGACAGGTGAGGGACAGGTGAGAGACAGGTGAGAGACGGGTGAGGTGAGGGACAGGTGAGGGACAGGTGAGAGACAGGTGAGAGACGGGTGAGAGACGGGTGAGAGACGGGTGAGGGACAGGTGAGAGACGGGTGAGAGACAGGTGAGAGACAGGTGAGGGACAGGTGAGAGACAGGTGAGAGACAGGTGAGGGACAGGTGAGGGACAGGTGAGAGACGGGTGAGAGACGGGTGAGAGACAGGTGAGAGACAGGTGAGGGACAGGTGAGAGACGGGTGAGAGACGGGTGAGAGACAGGTGAGGGACAGGTGAGAGACGGATGAGAGACAGGTGATAGACTGGTGAGAGACGGCTGAGGGACAGGTGAGGGACAGGTGAGAGACAGGTGAGGGACAGGTGAGAGACAGGTGAGGGACAGGTGAGAGACGGGTGAGAGACGGATGAGAGACGGGTGAGAGACGGATGAGAGACAGGTGATAGACTGGTGAGAGACGGCTGAGAGACTGGTGAGGGACAGGTGAGAGACAGGTGAGAGACAGGTGAGGGACAGGTGAGGGACAGGTGAGAGACAGGTGAGAGACAGGTGAGAGACAGGTGAGGGACAGGTGAGGTCAGATTCAGGTCTTGACTCACGTTGGGCGATGGGTCTCTGGACGCGGTGTCCGAGGACGATGGCGGCTCTCTGAAGGTCCAGGCGGTTCAGGGTGAGCGCCATCGCCTCAGCAGGTATCCGCTCACCACCTGGACCCTCCACGAAGTAAAAGACCTCCAGAGGACGCTCCGCCCCCGACAGCCTCGCCACCCGCACCACCTGAGACACAACAGGTTATTTACATACATCTGCATAAAGCAGCATATTTGTCCACTCCTGTGTACCTGTCTGACGTGTCCATACCTGCAGACTGTTGTTGCCCACAGCGGTCGCTCTCCTCCAGCGCCGCCTGCTGGAAACCTGCAGTCCCTCCTCCAGCAGCAGAGCCAGACGTCTCTCCAGACGAGCTTTAAAACTCCTCTCAGCCACCAGCTGCTCCTGGACGCCCAACAGCACTGAAACCACAAAACACCTCCGGTATCTGTCTCATAAAGTAGACCACCCAAACCCAGACTACCTGCATGGTTTCATATAAAACACTTCAGGTATCTGCACCATATAGTAGACCACCCAAACCCAGACTACCTGCATGGTTTCATATGAAACACCTCAGGTATCTGTCTCATAAAGTAGACCACCCAAACCCAGACTACCTGCATGGTTTCATATAAAACACTTCAGGTATCTGCACCATATAGTAGACTACCCAAACCCAGACTACCTGCATGGTTTCATATAAAACACTTCAGGTATCTGCACCATATAGTAGACCACCCAAACCCAGACTACCTGCATGGTTTCATATGAAACACCTCAGGTATCTGTCTCATAAAGTAGACCACCCAAACCCAGACTACCTGCATGGTTTCATATAAAACACTTCAGATATCTGTCTCATAAAGTAGACCATTCAAACCCAGACTACGTGCATGGTTTCATATAAAACACTTCAGATATCTGTCTCATAAAGTAGACCACCCAAACCCAGACTATGTGCATGGTTTCATATAAAACATGGAAGTGGACTGGATGGGGTTCTCACCTGTGCGGACCCAGGTGGAGCGCAGGTGGTGTGACGTGTTCAGCTCCGGGTAGTGGAACGCTGTCAACACATTTAACACATTTATATATTTCATGTATTTAATAAACGTTGACATTATTAACGTGTTTGTGTGCGTCGTACGTTCTGCGTTCTGCAGGACAGGAAATCCGATGTAGAAGCTGAACTCGACCAGGCTGAGCTTTCTAAGGTGTTCGCTGACCTCTGACCCCAGCAGGTAGTCCCGCCCATCACGCACCGCAAAGGTGATGTCGACAGAAACCTTCTGACCCGCTGGCGGCCGGGTCACGGACATGCTGATGTTCAACAGCTGGAGAAGACACAGATATACAGATGCTGAAACTCAACAGAGTGATTCATTCATTGTGAAGCTGATCACATGTAAAAACTAGTAAAAACTAAATTACGTCCGCTAAGTGTATTTCACCGGTGTTTCTGACCGCAATTAGCCACGACCTGGGTGTGTTTTCTTTTCCAGACTCACCTGTACGGTGATGTTAACTATAAACAGGTAACAGACTCACCTGTACGGTGACGTTTCCTGCCTCATGTGATCGTCTCCGTGTCTCGGCGTACGCCATCATCAGCCCTCTCTCGACCCGTTCGCTGAAGTTACAGACTCTGACGTCGATGTGGGCGGGGACGAACTGCAGCACGAAGTGGATCTGGTACCTGAGGTCCGGTACGGTGTAGAGCGCCGATACGGTGGGAACGGGGCCGGAGCTGCGTGGTGGTTGGCGGAGGGCGTTGATGACAGATATGGCGGTGAAGATCAACGGTCCTGATACGACACGGAAGGCAAAACTGGACGGCGTTCTCAGGAACTGATGAGGCAGCAGAGAGGTGACAGACAGCTGTCAATCATCTGACATCAACCAGGTGAGATCAAGGTGTATGAACCAGGTACAGCGTTAATTAAGGCTCAGTGTGACAGGTGAGGTGGTGTTTGAGGTGAGGGAGGTGGTGGTGTTTATGGTTAAGGAGGTGGTGTTGGTGGTTAAGGAGGTGGTGGTGTTGGTGGTGAGGGAGGTGATGTTGGTGGTTAAGGAGGTGGTGGTGTTTATGGTTAAGGAGGTGGTGGTGTTTATGGTTAAGGAGGTGGTGGTGTTGAGGGAGGTGGTGATGTTTATGGTTAAGGAGGTGGTGGTGTTGGTGGTGAGGGAGGTGGTGATGTTTATGGTTAAGGAGGTGGTGGTGTTTATGGTTAAGGAGGTGGTGGTGTTGAGGGAGGTGGTGATGTTTATGGTTAAGGAGGTGGTGGTGTTTATGGTTAAGGAGGTGGTGGTGTTGAGGGAGGTGGTGTTTATGGTTAAGGAGGTGTTGGTGTTGAGGTGGTGTTGGTGGTGAGGGAGGTGGTGATGTTTATGGTAAAGGAGGTGGTGTTGGTGGTGAGGGAGGTGGTGATGTTTATGGTAAAGGAGGTGGTGTTGGTGGTGAGGGAGGTGGTGATGTTTATGGTTAAGGAGGTGTTGGTGTTGAGGTGGTGTTGGTGGTGAGGGAGGTGGTGATGTTTATGGTTAAGGAGGTGGTGGTGGTGGTGAGGAGGGAGGTGGTGGTGGTGAGGGAGGTGGTGGTGGGTGAGGGAAGGTGGTGATGGTGGTGAGGGAGGTGGTGGTGGTGAGGGAGGTGGTGGTGGTGAGGGAGGTGGTGATGGTGAGGGAGGTGGTGGTGGTGAGGGAGGTGGTGGTGGTGAGGGAGGTGGTGGTGGTGAGGGAGGTGGTGGTGGTGAGGGAGGTGGTGATGGTGAGGGAGGTGGTGGTGGTGAGGGAGGTGGTGGTGGTGAGGGAGGTGGTGATGGTGAGGGAGGTGGTGGTGGTGAGGGAGGTGGTGGTGGTGAGGGAGGTGGTGATGGTGGTGAGGGAGGTGGTGGTGGTGAGGGAGGTGGTGGTGGTGAGGGAGGTGGTGATGGTGAGGGAGGTGTTGGTGGTGAGGGAGGTGGTGTTGGTGTTGAGGGAGGTGGTGTTGGTGTTGAGGTGGTGTTGGTGGTGATTTAGGTGACGGAGGTGTTGTTTGTACCTGTAGCTCCACCGAGCGGTTGAAGTCTCTCTTCAGAAGATCTCTGACTTGAGTGAAACCGGCTGACGAACCTTTGGAACTGACTGTAGGAGATAAACAGATCCAGATCAGCTGACTGATCCGGTTCTGATGACACACCAGGACCTGGTCTTCCTGTCACATGACCTACTCACCTACTCTGACCAGGTACATCTCCGGCTTGCTGACGTTACACAGGTACTGCCTGGTGGGCGGGGCCACTCTGGGCGTAGTGACCGGGGGGGCTCTGGTCAGGCTGATGGCTGTGATCCGGGTCGTGGTGGTGATGGTGGTGGTTCTGGTTGTCGCCTTGGTGGTGGTCCTGGTGGGTGGAGCTTTAACGGGCTTCTCTGTGACCACTGCAGGCCTCTCCGGTCTGTCGGGGCGGGTCGGCGGTCCCAACGGGGGCGGGGGAGGAACCCGGCCGGTGGTGTTGGAAGGGGGGCGAGGAGGGTGTCTGCCCGGGGTCGGGACATGGTCTTTGGGTTCTGGAGCAGGAGGAGTTCTGATGGTGGTTGACGGTGGAGATGGCGTCTCCTCACCTGTGAGAGCAGGTGAGAGGGTGAGGGGGGGGGTCGGCGCCGCCGGGAGACGCTCGGGCTCCTGGCCTGGGGGAGGACCAGAGCCCGGGGACGTGGACGAAGACGAAGGGGGGCGGGGGGTTTGGGTTGTTGTGGGAGTGATGGGGGGTTTGGAGTCGGTCCGGTTGACCCGGTCCTGGTCTCTCTCCTTCTCCTTCTCCCGGGCCAGCAGGTTGGTGTAGTACTCCATGCTGTTCATGTCCGGCAGCAGCAGCTCCGTCGGCTCCAGCGGCGTCAGGTCCTCCAGGTCGTAGTCCTCGTCCCAGTTGGGGAAGACGTCCGGATGGGCGGGGCGGGTGTGCAGGGGGATGCTGGGAGTGGGGGAGGAGGGGGAGAGAGGGAGGCGGGAAGAGAGGGGGACGGTGGGACGGGCCGGGAAGGCGGTGTCGTAGGAGACCCAGTCCCCTCCGATGTCCTCGTCGTACGGGTGGTTGGGCAGCGGCGTGGCCAGCTCCTCGCCGTCGGGCACCATGAAGGACAGAGTCTCCAGGTAGTCTCCGGAGCCCCAGGCCTCCTCCAGGGAGGGGCCCTGCTCCCAGGGGGGAGGAGGGGTGAGGGTGGGCTGGATGTGTGGGGGCATGGGGGGGGGGAGGCTGGGGGACAGGAGGTCCGGAGGTCTCAGCAGGAGGTGGATCCCCTGAGCACCAGAGTCTGAGTCCTCCGCCGAGCCTGCACCACCGCCACCGCTGTTACGATGATAACCAGAGTGTGAGAGCGGGCCGGGGACCGGGGGTCCGGGGGACGGGGGTCTGGGGGAAGGGGGTCTGGGGGGCGGGGGTCTGGGGGACGGGGGTCCGGGGGGCGGGGGTCTGGGGGCCGAGGGTCTGAGGGAAGGGGGGCTTAGGGACGGGGGTCTGGGAGGGGAGGAGGAGGAGGGGGATGAAGGATGTGACAGAGACTCCGCCGTCCTGTTGAAGTCCAGCACACCTGTGAGACAGACCGATAAAATATCTCAACTTTAACTGTGTTGTCCCGGATCAGAACTGAGGGTCCTGATCAGAACTGAGGGTCCTGATCAGAACCGAGGGTCCTGATCAGAACTAAGGGTCCTGATCAGAACTGAGGGTCCTGATCAAAACTAAGGGTCCTTACAAAATGATTTAGCTTCGCATAACTAAGCTAAATGCTGTCTCCAGTCTCTATGCAAAGCTAAGCTAACAGTTTCCCCCTGTTTCCAGTCTTTATGCTAAGCTAAGCTAACAGTTTCCCCCCCGTCTCCAGACCTGAGTGGTATCAATCTGAACACCTAACTGTCAGACAGGAAGAGGATTTCACTAAATGGTTAACTGGTCCTTTCAGTTCTTGATCTTCTTCAGTAGATGAAGAGTAGAAGAAGAAGCAGAAAGGTGATGTTTTAATAATGAATGTTATATTTTAATAGTTTTACTAGTTTAGATTGTTAGATTAATTCAAACACAACGACGTCTTTCTGCTTCTGCTGCTGTCTTTTTAAGACTGGGTCCCTCTCATCTGCCGCCGGCTTTGTTGCCGTGGTGACGGCGTGGTGACGGCGTGCTTTGCGGCAGCATCACGTGCTGAATGGAGACGCGTCATTGGTATTCAGGAGGAGACGCCCTCAAACACACAGAGAGAGAGAGAGAGAGGGAGAGAGAGAGAGGGAGAGAGAGAGAGAGAGACAGAGAGAGAGAGAGAGATAGAGAGAGAGAGAGAGAGAGAGATATACTGTATGTATACTATATGTGTCTCTAACATATATATGTATATATATATATATATATATACATACATATATGTGTTTATACACATGTCCTTATAAGGAAATTCCGGTTTCCTACAGGGTCAGACAGAGGTCAGAGGTCAGAGGTCAGCTGCACTACATCCCAGCTGTGTCTCTAACAGACACATCCTGACTTTTACTACATAATCACTGATCCTACATTTCCCATGATGCACCTGGACAGTGTGTTTCATCAGCGCATCAGCACCATTAAAGATCACAGCTCACCTGCAGCAGGTGAGCTCGATGTCACCATGGAAACCAGCGAGCCGGCCACCAGCAGCATCACGCCGAGTGTGCATCTGCACGCTGAGGTTCTGGGGTCCATCCTGGTCCTGGTCCTGGTCCTGGTCCTGGTCCTGGTCCTGGAGCCAGGGCCCGGCGGGATCACAGGGTCCATCGTCCTCAAAGGGCCACCGGTCTGATCCTGGTACAGAGAGTCCAGGACCCGTCAGGAGGACCTGGACCACCGCAGAAACATCCCATAATATTCAATAAACAATGAAACAGAGAGACCAGGACCCATCAGGACCTGGACCAGCGCAGAAACATCCCATAATGTTCAATAAACAATGAAACAGAGAGACCAGGACCCGTCAGGACCTGGATCACCGCAGAAACATCCCATATTTTCATGATATTTTACTATTTATTTATTGTACTAATATTTTTGTGATATTTAATGTGTTTATAAACTGCTATTAGTTTAAGTTTCTTATTTTATTTTATATTCACACTTCTCATCAGACCTGAAGCCTCTCAGTTCATTCAGTGTAGTCCATTAATCAATCAATCAGCTGATTAGTCATCAATAAAACCATCATATACTACTACTAGTACTACTAGTAGTCCTACTACTAGTACTACTAGTAGTCCTACTACTAGTAGTACTACTACTAGTAGTAGTACTACTATCACAGCTGGTTCTGGACATCTGAAGAACCTTTAACATGTTTTTATGTTTTATAGATCAAATAGTTCATTAAATAATCAGATTAATCAATAATGAAAGTCATTATTAATAATCATCAGTATAACAGTATTACACCTGCAGAATACACAACAATAATAACACTAATAATAATAATTATAATAATAATAATAATAATATACAGTATATTACATAATGTTAATACAATAATAATAAAATGACTGCAGTATAAAAATAATAAATAATAAAAAATACTCCGGGCCCTGCTCAGCCTGGTTCTGGTCCTGCTCAGCCTGGTTCTAACCCTGCTCAGCCTGGTTCTAGCCCTGCTCAGCCTGGTTCTAGCCCTGCTCAGCCTGGTTCTAGCCCTGTCCAGCCTGGTTCTGGCCCTGCTCAGCCTGGTTCTGGCCCTGCTCAGCCTGGTTCTGGTCCTGCTCAGCCTGGTTCTAACCCTGCTCAGCCTGGTTCTAGCCCTACTCAGCCTGGTTCTAGCCCTATTCAGCCTGGTTCTGGCCCTGCTCAGCCTGGTTCTGGCCCTGCTCAGCCTGGTTCTGGTCCTGCTCAGCCTGGTTCTAACCCTGTCCAGCCTGGTTCTAGCCCTACTCAGCCTGGTTCTAGCCCTATTCAGCCTGGTTCTGGCCCTGCTCAGCCTGGTTCTGGCCCTGTCCAGCCTGGTTCTGGCCCTGCTCAGCCTGGTTCTAGCCCTGCTCAGCCTGGTTCTAGCCCTGTCCAGCCTGGTTCTGGCCCTGCTCAGCCTGGTTCCTGCTCTGCTTCCTCTAGGCCGCTCACACCTCCGCTGGCCTGGCTCGGCTCGGTTTGGCTCGGTTCGGTCCCCGCTCCCTCTGACCCCATTACCGGACCGACAGCCCGCTCTCATCCCGGCCTGTCTCCGTCTCTCCTCCGCGGACTCACCGGGACCGACACCGGGACCAGCACCGGGCATCCCGGCTGCTCTCATCCCGCTCTGCAGTCACCGTCCCGGGGTGGTGCTGCAGAACATTACACGGTCCGGTCCGGTCCAGTACGGCGCCGGTTTAACGTGTTAACGGGATTGTGAGCCGCCTCCCTTCTGCAGCTGGATGCTCCAAACCGTTAAACCGACACCGAGCCCGGGGATGCGCATCAGAGCCGCGCACGCTCATCATCATTAAGATGCAGGGTTTTCATTGAGAGGAAGCCGAACCGAGCCGAGCCGGGCCGGGCCGGGGTACAGGACGGGTTGGATCAGAACCTACCTGCCATCCTGGAGATGCGGATCGGGCGCGTCACGCCTCTGAAGCCGCGCGGCGTGCGCGCTCCGTGCGCGCTCCGTGCGCGGGGAAGGAGGAGGCGGAGAGTCCCTGCAGAATCACACCTTCCTCCTCCTCCTCCTCCTCCTCCTCCTCCTCCTCTCTGTCTGCAGTCTTCTGAACCAGCCTCCACACACTGGACCATCTGGACCCGTCACATTCGGTACCGGTCCAGCCCGGTTCCGCCTGCTGAGCGTCAGTTGATCAAATCTACAATTCAAACGACATCTTGTTTCCTTTGTTTCCTCACAGAGAGACTGTTCAGACCAGAGCTGGACCCGGATCAGTTCTACAGAACCAGGACCTGGACCTGACAGGACTTGGACCTGACAGAACCAGGACCTGACAGAACCAGGTACTGGACCTGACAGAACCAGGACCTGTAGGTTCCAGTGAAACCATGAAGAACACTAAACCAGTCAGCCTGTTTTATGTTAAACAAGAAATATAAATTTACCATCAAACTGTGACATCATCAATAATAATAATTAATATAATCATTAATAATAATAATTAATATCAAATCAATAATAATAATTAATATCAAATCAATAATAATAATTAATATCATCATCAATAATAATAATTAATATCGTGATCAATAATAATAAATATCATCATCAATAATAATAATTAATATCATCATCAATAATAATAATTAATATTATCATTAATAATAATAATGAATATCGTGATCAATAATAATAATGAATATCATCATCAATAATAATAATGAATATCATCATCAATAATAATAATTAATATCATCATCAATAATAATAATTAATATCATCATCAATAATAATAATTAATATCATCATTAATAGTAATAATTAATATCATCATCAATAATAATAATTAATTTCATCATTAATAATAATAATTAATATCGTGATCAATAATAATAATGAATATGATTAATAACTCATCATAAAGGAGACTTCACAGCTACGCCCACTTAGCTTTAGCATGCTAGCTATTTTAGCATTATGCTCCAGTAGAAGCTAAGCTATGCTAATATTTAGCAATATATGTTATTGAGAATACCGACGCTAACACAGGCTAATAATAGTTATTTTCTGACTCTTCATGTTGTTTATCGTCATGACTACAGTACTGTGTTCATTATGTTATTTTGAAAAGTGTTAAATCATCCCGACATTACGTGCAAATAAACGTGACAGTAAAGTTAAACAGCCGACCCTGCAGTCTGCATGCTAACATGCTAACATGCTAAATGTATGTAAAGTTGGCATTGAATTCATATTAGCCTGTGTTAGCGTCGGCATTCTGAATAACATATAGCTAAATATATTAGCATGGCTTAGCTTCTACTAGAGCATAATGCTAAAATAGCTAACATGCTAAATGTATGTAAAGTTGGCACTGAGTTTATATTAAAACACAGTAACTGGTTCAGATATAAAAAGTTATCAGATGATGATACAGTTTAAATCCAATAGAAGTTTCTGAAACTTTAGACTCTTTAGACTCTTTAGACTCTTTAGTCATGTTGGTAACAGAAGAGATGTTTCATCCTGCAGACTTTAACTTCAAACTTTAACTTCAACTAAAACTCTTCTATATCATCTAAACGTCTGCTGAAGAGCTCGTTGTCAGAACCGAGATCCAGACGGATCAGAACCGAGATCCAGACGGATCAGAACTGAGATCCAGACGGATCAGAACCGAGATCCAGACGGATCAGAACCGTTTCCGAGCAGCTGCTGCCTCAGTTGAAGGACTTTGTGTTCAGTGTGTAAATGAGGTCATAGCATCTGAGCTGATCCTGAACAGGTGTGTCTGATCACACAGGTGTGACTCCTCCTCATCATCATCATTATCATCATCATCAGCAGCAGCAGCAGCAGCAGGTCAGAGTGTTGGTGGGTGAGACAGGATGCTGTCTGTCTGTCTGCTGTCTGTCTGTCTGATGTCTAATGTTACTGCAGGTACGACCAGCATGTTTCTGTTCATGTTCATGTTACTGCTGATTTCAGGTCAGTTAAATCAGATGTTCTCTGCTGGTTTTTCTTTTCTCTCTCTCCAGATTCCCTCCAGAATCAGATCCAGAATCAGATCCAGAATCAGATCCAGAATCAGACCCAGAATCAGATCCAGAATCAGACCCAGAATCAGATCCAGAATCAGACCCAGAATCAGATCCAGAATCAGCTGAATGTGACTTTAAATGAGACGCTGCAGGAACATGGAGGAACTTTCTCTGGACTCTTTGGATTCACTGGTACATCTATATATATTATTATTATTATTATTATTAATATTATTATTATTAATATCATTATTAACAATAACCCGTTAACGTTCTCCTCGTCCTCTGAACATTTCTGATCAAATGTTTCTGAGCAGTAAACTGATCGAAAGTAATCAATCTCTTCTTCTTCTTCTTCTTCTTCTTCTTCTTCTTCTTCTTCTTCTTCTTCTTCTTCTTCTTCTTCTTCTTCTTCTTCTTCTTCTTCTTCTTCTTCTTCTTCTTCTTCTTCTTCTTGTTTTTCTGGTAGATCTGTCGGGGGTGCGGTCCTTCAGTCCGGAACAGGAGCTGGAGTCCCGGATCATCGGGGGTCAGGAGGCCTGGTCTCACTCGTGGCCTTGGCAGGTTTCTCTTCGCTTCGCCACCATGCCGGCCTGCGGAGGAGCCGTCATCGGACCCACGTGGGTCGTCTCTGCTGCTCACTGCTTCAAAAGGTCAGAGGTCATCAGTTAGATCTGGAGTTAGACCTGGTTTACGTCGTAGACCATCTCCAGAGTTGGAGTAGTTCACCTCTCACCTGTCTGCAGGTACAACAAAGCTTCTTTCTGGACGGTTCTGGCTGGAAAACACGACCTGGAGAATCCTCATGAAGCTGGACAACAGGTGAGAGACTAGAGAGGTAAAATCTAGACCGGATCCACCAGCAGAGGATCAGATTGTAGACCTGATCCACCTGCAGAGGATCAGATTGTAGACCTGATCCACCAGCAGAGGATCAGGATCTGATTGTGGTGTTCTGTCCCGGTCCAGCTGGTGGGCGTCTCCATGATCATCAACCATCGCAGCTACAACAGCCGGACCAAAGAGAGCGACTTGGCGCTGCTGAAGCTGCAGCAGCCGCTGATCTTCAACCGCTTCGTCAGACCGATCGACCTCTGGATGACCTCGCTGCCCCCCTTCAGGAAGTGCACCATCACCGGCTGGGGGGCCACCCGAGAGAGTGAGACCCCTTCTTCTGGATCTGATCAGAAAAACCACCATCCCACCACAGCTTCTTCATCTTCTTCTTCTCCTCCTCCAGATGGAGCCAGAGTGAACCGGCTCCAGGAGGTCAACGTGACCATCCTGCCCCGCGGTGTCTGTAACCGGTTCTACCGCGGGAGGATCCGACCCTCCATGTTCTGTGCTGGGAGGGACGGAGGAGGAGCCGACGCCTGCCAGGTACCTGGACCTCAGGGACCACCAGAGTCCTCAATCTGGACTCTGGTGGTCCAGGTCCTCTGTCCTGCTGTCCACCTGTCTCGGTGTCTAACAGGACCCTGTTTCTGTCTCAGGGGGATTCTGGAGGTCCTCTGTCCTGCTTCACCGGCAGCAGGTACGAGCTGGCGGGTTTGGTGAGTTGGGGTGTCGGTTGTGGACGAGCCAGAAGACCAGGAGTCTACACTAACGTCCAACAACACACTGAGTGGATGTCTGACGTCATGAGTACGTGTCCCATACCACCCAACACCTGAGAGTCCACCTGAGACCCTGAGAGTCCACCTGAGACCCTGAGAGTCCACCTGAGACTCTGAGAGTCCACCTGAGACCCTCAGAGTCCACCTGAGACTCTGAGAGTCCACCTGAGACTCTGAGAGTCCACCTGAGACCCTGAGAGTCCACCTGAGACCCTCAGAGTCCACCTGAGACTCTGAGAGTCCACCTGAGACTCTGAGAGTCCACCTGTGAGACCGGTCTCACCTGTTACAGGTTGTGTTTCATTCACAGGTGATAAGAGCATGGTGTACACAGAAGACCTCAGTACTGAAGGTAACGTCTTCCATCACATAACATGATCTCAAGTTTTTATGATTGTTAACCTGGACGACAGAGGACAGGTGATCTCAGGTGTTCATTAAACTGTTATCATGACATCTCACCTGACAGAGGACCGGTGTGGTACGCAGCAGAGCTCCAGCTGTAAGAAGGCTCCGGGCCTCGCTGCTCTCTCCGTGTCCCAGGACGGTGAGGTGTCTGTGGGCAAGGTGACCGAGTCCTGCCCCTTCTCCTGGCCCTGGACGGTCAGCCTGCAGGCCAACGGACGCCACTACTGCAGCGGAGCGCTGATCCACCGCCGCTGGGTCCTCACTGCCCAGCACTGCAACGTCAGGTAATACTACTACTACTACTACTACTACTACTACTACTACTACTACTGCAGCAGAGCGCTGATCCACCACCGCTGGGTCCTCACTGCCCAGCACTGCAACGTCAGGTAATACTACTACTACTACTACTACTACTACTACTACTACTACTGCAGCAGAGCGCTGATCCACCGCCGCTGGGTCCTCACTGCCCAGCACTGCAACTTCAGGTAATACTACTACTACTACTACTACTACTACTACTGCAGCAGAGTGCTGATCCACCACCGCTGGGTCCTCACTGCCCAGCACTGCAACATCAGGTAATACTACCACTACTACTACTACTACTGCAACAGAGCGCTGATCCACCGCCGCTGGGTCCTCACTGCCCAGCACTGCAACTTCAGGTAATACTACTACTACTACTACTACTACTACTACTGCAGCAGAGTGCTGATCCACCACCGCTGGGTCCTCACTGCCCAGCACTGCAACGTCAGGTAATACTACTACTACTACTACTACTACTACTACTACTACTACTGCAGCAGAGTGCTGATCCACCACCGCTGGGTCCTCACTGCCCAGCACTGCAATGTCAGGTAATGCTACTACTAATACTACTACGTATTACGAGGTAAAACTACTACTACTGCTATAAATGCTGACCTTTCTTTGTCCCTGCAGAGCTAAAGAGGACATGGTGGTTCTAGGAGTTCATGACCTCCGGTTCTCGTCGTCTCAAACTGTCCCGGTGGACGAGGTCTTCAACCTGCCGCAGGACGGCAGCTTCCCCCCGAAGTCCGACCTGTCGTTGCTGCACCTCAGCTTTCCCGCCAGATTCGGTAGGAACACCTGAAAGATAAACTACACAGATATCTTAGTTCTCTGTAGTATCAGCAGGTACTGTATTCTGTGTATTATGAGTTAAATACTGAACCTGTCCTCTGGTCGTGTCTCCAGGCTCTCAGGTGTCTCCAGTTTGTGTCCCTGATGAGGACGAGGACCTCGATGGCAGCTGGTCTTGTGTCACAACCGGCTGGGGAGCCTCGAAAGCAACAGGTATTCTCCACGGTTCTGGTCTCACAGCTGAAACACTCAACGAGGTTTCTTCTGACTCTGTTGAGGTTAAACAGCTGAACCGTCAACCAGAGACGGATCAGACGGACATCCCAGAACGTCCTGAAACACAACCTGTAACACCGCTGTGGTTGTCTGTCCTGTGTAGTGGACGTGGATCCAGACCGGCTGCACCACGTCGGACTGACTCAGGTCAACCTGACCACCTGCAGGGAGCTGTGGGGGGGAGGACTCATCACCGACTCCCACATCTGTACTCATCCTGCAGGCTCCGCCTCCTGCATGGTAACTCCGCCCACATTAGCCCTGCTGTCAGTCACGTTCAGTCTGTTATATCGCCGTATGTGTGGCTGGTTGGTACCGATGGATTCATCAGGTTTACTATGATACCAGTATCTTCACTCTAGCTTTAAACCTGAGCCGCTACAACCTAAGAATCAAAAGTTGTGTTAATGCGTCAAAGAAATTAGTGGCGTTAAAACAAATTTGCGTTATTATCACGTTAACTTTGACAGCTCCAGGTAGTTAGTTTGTGTTATTGTGTGACTTTGGTGTTTTAAAGGTTTAGTTCAGAGTCAACCACACTAACTTCCTGTGATTTAGTTTTGGAAACAGGTGAACTAGCTCAGATTAAGATCTTTAGTTTCTCTCTGCAGGGCGACTCTGGAGCGCCGCTGTTGTGTCGGAAACGTGGTGCCTACTTCCTGTTTGGCGTGGTCACGTGGGGCAGCGGGCGGTGTGATGCCGACAAACCGGCCATCTTCACCAGAATATCCGATTATCACTCGTGGATCACTGAGGTGACTGAAGACGTCTGAATGTTTCTGTTAGAAAATAAACTCTGTTAACTGGAAGACTCAAAGTTGACTCATTAATTTTCTAGAGCTTTCATCCGCATCGCACCGTCTTCATCAGAGAGTGAGTTGTTGCCTCGATTGTCACATAAGTATTGAACTAAAAGGGAAGTGAACCTCCAGTTAAAGCTGTTTTACAGTTGGTCAGTTTAACACTTACAACTAATCAACATCAAGTTTTCTCATTCAAACACATACCATACTTCAGGATTTTCACTGTTGAGTTTCATTGGAGTCTTAAACATGAAAGAGTTCCGTTGTTACATAAAAAGAAAAAAAACAACAACATTGAGAAAAACTATTTAACACTGTTTGATGTTTTAATCAACATTTAACTTCACAGTTTTGATTCTTCACGTAACTTTTTATGTCTGCAGAAAACCTAAAAGTTTCAAATTTGCTGACAATAAATCCTGTTTAAACTAAAGGGATAATTCACAGTTTGTCATACGTTTGTTCTACAATCAGGGTGAAATGACTCTTAAATCTTCCAGTTTTATGTCCTGGAATGAAACCTCACATTTTGTAAAATCACTGAAGTTGCACCTAAACGCATCATGATTGTTCGGGGAATCCTCCATCAACGGCCCGGTTTGGGAGAATCTGAGAAAGTAAAACGAAGTGAAACAGAGTAGGAAGCTGGTCGGAGGACTTTGAGTCCACAGAGGGTTCCAGTCCAGCAGTGAGCAGCTCAGCTGTCCTGCAGCAGGTCGTACGATCCTCCGTCCACTTCCTGGTGTTGGTCCTCCGCCTGCAGACCGACAGCTTCATTCTGTCATCTTATTATTAGGCTTCAACTTATATTCATTATCAATCTGTTCATCATTCGTTCAGTCAGTACGGCTGATTTGTTCTGATATTATTTAAGTTTTAAACTTTAGCCGTTTGCTGTAGCGCCACCATCAGGACTATTAGGAGAAAGTTTAACATCAGACTGGACCGATGTGCAAAGTTTGGTTTATTTTCATGCATGGGAAGGCAGATTTCCTAGGAATAATAATAATGATAATAATACTAATTATATTTATATTAATGACAAAGTCTGACCTAACAACTGGTTTAAATCCGTAAAGACATTCAAATGAAATCAAGCTCATATTTACATTAAAGAAACTTGAAGCTGTTAATAATCAACATGTTGATGTAATTATTGTATTAACTGTGTTTACTGAGAGTCTGATATATGAAACTATGACTCACTGTGACATCACATGTGTTGGACTCAGCCGGTTCTGGAGCTGCTTCATAAACCGGGTTACAGATGCTGGCGGGGAAGTCTGCAGCTGGAGCTTCTTCCTCCTCGTCATCCTCCTGTCAGAACCACCAGGGAAACATCAGCACCGACAAATCTCTCATAAGAACCATCAAACATGTCTTCTAATAAAAACACCAGTAAAATGTCTTCTAATAACACCAACACACGTCTTCAACTAATAATAATAAATGTGATATATCAATAAAAGAAGCAGCAGTCTGACCTTGAAGTAGTGGAAGTGGAAGGGTTTGGTTTTGTGGGTGTAGAAGTGATACCCGACGAAGAGGACTCCTCCCACCAGAACAATCAGCAGCACCACGCCGACTCCCATCCCGGCCTTATGGGCCACATGCATCTGCAGAACCAGGAATACCAGCTTTAGTTCTGTTTGCATTTCAACTTTGATTATTCTTAAAGTTAGTAAATACTATTAGTATAATTAGTAAATACTGTGTTGTGATGACATCACTTGCCTCTTGGCGAGGAGGCGGGGCTTTCAGCGGTCCCCGGAGAACGTGAATGATGCCGTTTGAAGCCAGGATGTCCGAGTCGGTGACGAAGCGGTCGTTGATGTAACGAGACGACTGAGGACATTAAAATAATTTAAAGTGACTGAAACAGAATATCTGTAAATCTACATGTTAAAAACCGTCAAATATCACAAAGAACTCCGTTCAGAAATCTGTCGAAAACGAGTCACTATTTCCTTCTGGAATCATTGTTTCATTAACAACACAATAAAGTGAACTATGTTTGATTTGATTGACGGGAGTCTCAGCCAATCACAGTCAGCTGCTGTGGTTTCTGTTTAATTGTATTATTACTTATTACTGTCTTGAAATAGTATTTTCTGGTTCAGTATTTTACACTGATGATGGTGAGAGATAAACACAACCCTGGTGATCATAATGTGAAGCTATCTGCTCACATTCAGCTATATTTAGAATATAGGATGTTGGTCATTAATTAAACTCTCTTAGCGGTGTACTGACATGCAGAGGTAACAGTTCTTTAATGGTCAACAGTTACTGTATTGAAGCAAGACTGGGATGAAATAAAAGATGGGCTATAATAATATAAATAATATAAATAATAATATAAATAATATAAATAATATAAATAATAATATAAATAATATATATAATATAAATAATAATATAAATAATATAAATAATAATATAAATAATATAAATAATATAAATAATAATATAAATAATATAAATAATATAAATAATATAAATAATAATATAAATAATATAAATAATATAAATAATATTGGACTCCAGATGAAACAGTCTGTTGTGAGTGTCCAAGTCCTGAAAGTTGATTGTTTTGATCAGATCTTTATAATTTCTGATTTTAATGCTAGTTTTGTGGGACGGCGTCGCCCTCTAGTGTTTAGCAGCAGTAGTAACTCTGACCAGAGCCGAGGAGCTGAGCAGGTCGGCGACTCCGAGGACGATCAGACTGCCGACACGAGTTCTGATCCGACTGCCGTTCTTCAGGAGGCTGAGAGGAAGAGCCCGACCCTCCGACAGGTGGAACTCAACGTCCCGCTGAGACAGAGTCTGCAGGGACACGTGGACAGACAGGTGAGGACACGTTAACAGGTACAGGTATAGTATCTGTCTGTGGGACTCACCTGGTTGTCCGGCAGGCCGGTGTTGTCCGGTACAAACAGCGTGGACTGGACCGTCAGGTTACTGAGACGCTTCACAAGCTGCCTCCCAGACTCAGACACCTGAGAGCAGTTCAGGATTTGCTGCAGAAGAAAATAAAAAGTAAAAGAAGATTAATATGTCTTATATTTTGTATATATATAAAATATACATATATATGTAATATTAAACAGACGTCCGACTCACTGTGAGGAAGTTGGAGAAGGTCGGCGTGGATCGGAGGACCTGCAGCAGGCTTCCTGTACAGCTGAAACCGTCTCCAACGTAACCGAGCTGACACTCACACTGAACCTCTGAAACAACCACAGAGTTACTGATTACTGAGGATCAATACACCAGAATCACACATGTGACTACTGAGGATCAATATACCAGAATCACACATCTGATTACTGATGATCAATACACCAGAATCACACATGTGATTACTGATGATCAATACACCAGAATCAAACATCTGATTACTGATGATCAATACACCAGAATCACACATGTGATTACTGATGATCAATACACCAGAATCACACGTGATTACTGATGATCAATACACCAGAATCACACATGTGATTACTGATGATCAATACACCAGAATCGCACATCTCATTACTGATGATCAATACACCAGAATCGCACATCTCATTACTGATGATCAATACACCAGAATCACACATGTGATTACTGATGATCAATACACCAGAATCTGGGTTATGATGTCAGTTGAAACCAGTTTGTTATGTGAAGTCTTGTAAAAGATGTTCAACTCTAGATTACTATGAAACTAATAAATCAATAACTTTTACTCTTCCTCTCTTCCTCCTCTTCCTCTCTCACCCTTCATCCGGTAGCAGAATGCGTCCCACGTCTCGCTGGTTTTGCGGGCGCCGTAGTCCACGATGCCGATGTGTCCGAAGCCACACAGTGGGTTAGAATAGGTGGTGGGGTACGCCACCCGGGCCTGGTCCAACCAGCCGGCAGAACACATGTTCAGCCCGCCCTACAGGGACAGCAGGGTCATCACCACCATCACCATCATGACTTCCTGTCTGACTTCCTGTCTGACTTCCTGTCTGACTTCCTGTCTGACTTCCTGTCTGACATTTCTTAATATCTGTTTCTCCTATATTTTATTATCCAGCACTATATCACTTTCTGCACTACATTCACTTTTTCTTTATATAGTCCTGTATCTCAGTTGTTTACCCTGCACTATATTCATTTTTAACAGTTCTTCTGCACATTGCATATTTTGTTTTAAACTCTGTATTACTTACATGTGTCTTGTTACTACTTGTGTCGTTTTACTAACATGTGTACTACTTACCTGTGACGTTTTTACTAATATGTTTGCACTATGGAACTGTGATGCTGGAAACTTGAATTTCCCTCAGGATCAATAAAGTTACTATCTATCTATCTATCTATCTATCTATCTGTCTGTCTGTCTGTCTGTCTGTCTGTCTGTCTGTCTGTCTGTCTGTCTGTCTGTCTGTCTGTCTGTCTGTCTCTCTGTCTGTCTATCTATCTATCTATATATCTATCTATCTATCTATCTATCTATCTATCTATCTATCTGTCTGTGTCTCAG
>CAKAOJ020000438.1:260000-302500 GCA_916701645.2 Sebastolobus alascanus | reverse complement strand
CTGGTTAGGTGACCAGACGGGGACTCTGACTGGTTAGTGACCAGATGGGGACTCTGACTGGTTAGTGACCAGACGGGACTCTGACTGGTTAGTGACCAGACGGGGACTCTGACTGGTTAGTGACCAGACGGGACTCTGACTGGTTAGTGACCAGACGGGACTCTGACTGGTTAGTGACCAGACGGGGACTCTGACTGGTTAGTGACCAGACGGGGACTCTGACTGGTTAGTGACCAGACGGGGACTCTGACTGGTTAGTGACCAGACGGGGACTCTGACTGGTTAGTGACCAGACGGGACTCTGACTGGTTAGTGACCAGACGGGACTCTGACTGGTTAGTGACCAGACGGGACTCTGACTGGTTAGTGACCAGACGGGGACTCTGACTGGTTAGTGACCAGACGGGGACTCTGACTGGTTAGTGACCAGACGGGGACTCTGACTGGTTAGTGACCAGACGGGACTCTGACTGGTTAGTGACCAGATGCGACTCTGACCTTCAGTGTGGAGCCTTTGAAACAACGACCAGCGGAGCTGGTGCACAGTCCGCAGGTCATCTACCACAGAAGAAGAAATAAAGTCAGTTAGTGACCGTGAGAGATTGTAAACTACAAACACTGAACAAACATTTCATTTTGTGTGAGTATGTCGAGAGGAGCAGCAGTTTGGTAAACAGGGAAACTTCCCCAAATCTAATTAAGAGCATAAAACCCTTTAAAAGAGAGGAACCACATCTGGAACCAGGAACATGTTTAACAACCGATCCAGGTTCTCCTCTTTAAACCAGTCAGTCAGACGTTAATTAGCTACGTATCTACAGATGATAACAATCTGCAGTGAGACTGATGTTCGTCAACTTTACCGGAAGGTAGATGGTCTTGTGTTGATCGCAGCGTCCTCCGAGGCTGGGCGGAGTCAGCAGGCAGTCGATCCCGTAGGCGATCCCGCCGTTAAAGACCAGGTGTCTCTGAACGATCCGACACTTCCCGTCGTTAACGAAGATCTCTCCCTGTTCGAAGAAGACACAACCGGATCAACAAGCGCCCACCGTCGTCTCTTCGTCTTCTTCAGTTTTCTGTCTGTTTCTGTTGAACTCACCATTTGGTCCGTCCCTCCGCAGGTGAACGAGAGCGGCGAACCCTGCAGAGTCTGAGGCGATTCCAGATGGATCAGACCTTCAGCATAAACCTGAGAGGACGAAGACGAAGGAGGAAGAGTCCTGAGACCGTCGGGACAACAAGACTACAGAGTTCCTCCTCCGATGGAGACGACATATAACAGTGTTGTTGAACCCTCCTCACCTTCTGGGCGTACAGGATGTGATACTTCAGGTACTCCACCAGCTTTGGTACGTTGTCAGAGTGGAACAGGAAGTCCCTCTGCTCCTTCGGCAGAGACGCCATGACACTATCTGAGGGCATGAAGACGGTCAGCGGGAGGTACTTCTCATCATCGGTTCGGAACAGTTTCATCACACCAGTGCTCTGAAACATACACACATATATATATATATATATATATATATATATACAATCTGTTACGTTGTGTTTAACATTTAGAACCTGAAGTATCCGAGTCCACAGTGAGAACTCTTCATCTTTACCACGTTTAAACATTTAGTTATTCCACTGAAGAAGTTGTGTTTTCTTACCACGAGCAGTCCGTAGAAGGTTTTATACCCGTGACGTTCTGCCACGTCACTCAGGTTCAGCTGAAATGATTCACATGAAGGAGTCAGACAATTCATTGATTAGTGAACGTACACTAAATAAATATGGATTCATTTATCCAGTAAAACCTGTGAGACTAAAATAACACTGTTGGCTGTGGAAACAAAGAAAGACACCATATTATTAACTGATAAGTCAGAAACTAATCAACAGATGAATCGGCAGATGTGTTGTGAACTTACAGGAACGGCTGGACGTTTTCCTGTGTCCACGACGGGAAGAACCAGAAGCCTGTTGATCTCGTGGAAGATCCCGTTAACGCTGACGCCGTCGCTGTACGTCACGTTAGCCCCGTTGATGAAGAGGCTGCCCTGGAAATATCCAACAGATAAACATTAATTACCAACAAAAGACATCTTTAATTTAAGTTAGAATCTATGGCCCCGACCATGGCTCTGAAATAACAGTAAGTTAGAATCTATGGCCCCGAACATGACTCTGAAATATCAGTAAGTTAGAATCTATGGCCCCGAACATGACTCTGAAATATCAGTAAGTTAGAATCTACGGCCCCGACCACGGCTCTGAGATATCAGTAAGTTAGAATCTATGGCCCCGACCATGGCTCTGAAATATCAGTAAGTTAGAATCTACGGCCCCGACCACGGCTCTGAAATATCAGTCAGTTAGAATCTATGGCCCCGACCATGGCTCTGAAATAACAGTAAGTTAGAATCTATGGCCCCGACCATGGCTCTGAAATATCAGTAAGTTAGAATCTATGGCCCCGACCATGGCTCTGAAATAACAGTAAGTTAGAATCTATGGCCCCGACCATGGCTCTGAAATAACAGTAAGTTAGAATCTATGGCCCCGACCATGGCTCTGAAATAACAGTAAGTTAGAATCTATGGCCCCGACCACGGCTCTGAAATATCAGTCAGTTAGAATCTATGGCCCCGACCATGGCTCTGAAATAACAGTAAGTTAGAATCTATGGCCCCGACCCCGGCTCTGAAATAACAGTAAGTTAGAATCTATGGCCCCGAACACGGCTCATGGCTCTACTGGCTCTACTGGCTCTACTGGTTCTACTGGCTCTACTGGCTCTACTGGCTCTACTGGCTCTACTGGCTCTACTGGCTCTACTGGCTCCAGCCCTGAGGTTAACCCTGGTGTGGTTCTACTCTCTGATTGGTCACCTGGATGGCGCTGGTGGTCAGAACCAGTCCGGACAGTGAGGTCATGTTCCTGGGTCGGGCCAGGTCAGCGGGCAGCAGAGTGTGACACATGACGATGTGGCTGCGCAGGACGTTGGCGACCTCGTCTTTCTGAAGAGTGTTCGACGATCTCATCTACAAAGATAATAAATAAAAGTCAGACATTAGCGTTGTTAGCTTTTAGCCACGTTAGCACGTTAGCTCTATGGACGCTAGGGGAACATGAATGTGTGAACCACATTTCATCAGAATCCATCCCATAGTTGAAGTACATTAATAAAGAGACACCTTGCTGAGGCCGTTTCTGTCTGCGGCGAAGGCTTCAGCGTTCGGAACGAAGACGGTGAACGGACCACGACCTCTCAGAGAAATATCCACCAGCTGAAAGCAGTTTATTATTATTATTATTATTAATATTATTATTATTATTATTATAAGTCTGTGTGATTTGACCTGCAGGAGGCGACAGAGTGACATCACTCACCATCAGACCGAGGTAGAAGTCTCTGAGCTTCCTCACCAGGATCTCCTGCAGAGAGTCAGCCGTTAGTTCAAAGACCTCTGGTTATACATGTAAATATATACAATACATATATATATATAAATACTGTATATATATATATAGTGTA
Source organism: Sebastolobus alascanus (assembly GCA_916701645.2). NCBI lineage: Eukaryota > Metazoa > Chordata > Actinopteri > Perciformes > Sebastidae > Sebastolobus > Sebastolobus alascanus. The sequence continues at coordinate 298,980 of CAKAOJ020000438.1, read as the reverse complement.
TATATGGAGACGGCCAAAAACCAAGATGGGGTACCCATAGAATCCATTTTCATTCACATATCTGGAGGTCAGAGGTCAAGGGACCCCTTTGAAAATGGACATCACAGTTATTCCTCGCCAAAATTTAACGTAAGTTTGGAGCGTTATTTAACCTCCTTCACGACAAACTAGCATGACATCACTAAAATTAATTTAGTGATGGATATATATATACATACATATAGAGTAGTATACTGTATATACATCTATATAGCTGCTCACTTTGGCCAAGGTGCCTTTGCAGGTGAGTCCGTCTCCGATGAAGTTACTGAGACACGTGCAGGTCCGAACACCTGGACCCGTCAGGTTGCACCTGGCGTACTGGTGACAGCCGCCGTTTTTCTGGGAACATCAGAAGCACGAAGACGTGTCAGCCTGTGATATTACTGATTATTGTCTAATATAGACTTTAAGTGTCTTCAGACTGACCTTCTGACAAAGGTTGATGACCTTACAGCTCTGTCCGTCACCTGAGTAACCTTCACTGCAGGAACAGGAAGTCTGAAGGAAACAGATTCAACAATAAAAGCCTCAGCAGCAGCAGACGGTGTTTTTTTATTACATCATCAGAGAGTGAAACCGGAGTTTACTTTGTTCGGTCCGGCGTGGACACACTCTGCGTTGGCATGACAACCTCCGTTTCCTTCCAGACAGGGATTTATCTCTGTAGGAGAAGCACAGAACTCCTGCAGCACTCGAACACATCACACAGTCATATTGATAGTTTTACTCTGAAGGAAGTCTAATACCTCGCAGTACTCTTGTGTTCCCTCGCCACATTTAGTCACAGTACTAACTCTAGATACTACAGTGAACGTACCGACACACACCAATCCATCACCAGAGTAACCGCTGGCACACACACAGTCTCTCTGGCCGGGTCGCGTCCTCTTACAGACCGCGTACGGACTGCAGCCGCCGTTATCCACCAGACACGGGTCTGTAGCTGTAAACACCATCATCATCATCATCATCATCATCATCATCATCATCATCAACGAGTTCATTAGAACGAGCCATCTTGTTGTTGTTACCTTGACAGGAAGTTCCGTTTCCTTCAAATCCAGCAGCACAGAGACAGAAAGGCACGGACGATCTGAACACACAACTATAGGACGAGATCAGACAGGATTAACTACTCCACCTGTCCACCTGTAGAGACCCAGCAATACTCTCCGTATATAAACACTCTGATTTAAGATGGTACAATAAGGTGTTGATGAATGTATTAGTTTGGTATCAGATACTGATAGTTCTTCCTGACCAGAGGTTACTGTGTTACTCACTTTGCGCTGGTGTGACATTTCATTGAGCCGCACATTTCATCATCTTTGGATTTAATCTCTGCAACGAGACAGAAACACAGATCACACCACAGTCTACTCAAAATGTTATGCTACGCTACGCTGCGCACGTTATGTTATGTTACGGTACGGTACGTTACGTTACGTTACGTTACGTTACGTTACGTTACGTTGTGTTGTGTTTTCCTTTTTCTAGTTTCATATGATACCAGTATCTTCACTCTAGCTTTAAAACTGAGCCCACCAACGTTATTTTTATTCACGTTAACTTTGACAGCCCTGATTATTACACCAACACTTATATATATATATACTGTATAATAATATACTTCTTTATGCAGATGATACAATCTTGTATTTATATGGTTCTTATTCTCTTTATTCTCTCACAGTTTTGTGCCTCAGACTCCGTCTTAGTCTCAGCTTTAGTTTCACTAGAAATATCTCTGAGATCTCAGCTTTCATAATAATAATAATAATAATAAAAATGATAATATATACTTTATTTCTTTAGGTTTCATACCTTCATCACAGAGGACTCCTCTCCAGCCAACGTAACACTCGCACGTCCCGTCGCCTTTCAGTCCTTCATTACAGCGTCCATTTATATTACAGCCACATTCTGTAGAGAGACCAGCAGTAGGAGTATCTACACTGATATCTGTATCATGTTTACTGTATATCTGATATCTACCCTGATATCTGTATCATGTTTACTGTATATCTGATATCTACACTAATATCTGTATCATGTTTACTGTATATCTGATATCTACACTGATATCTGTATCATGTTTACTGTATATCTGATATCTACCCTGATATCTGTATCATGTTTACTGTATATCTGATATCTACACTGATATCTGTATCATGTTTACTGTATATCTGATATCTACACTGATATCTGTATCATGTTTACTGTATATCTGATATCTACCCTGATATCTGTATCATGTTTACTGTATATCTGATATCTACCCTGATATCTGTGATATCTACCCTGATATCGACCCTGATATCTGTGATATCTACCCTGATATCGACCCTGATATCTGTGATACCTACCCTGATATCTACCCTGATATCTGTGATATCTACCCTGATATCGACCCTGATATCTGTGATACCTACCCTGATATCGACCCTGATATCTGTGATACCTACCCTGATACCTACCCTGATATCTGTGATATCTACCCTGATATCGACCCTGATATCTGTGATACCTACCCTGATATCGACCCTGATATCTGTGATACCTACCCTGATATCTAACCTGATATCTGTGATATCTACCCTGATATCTTCCCTGATATCGACCCTGATATCTGTGATACCTACCCTGATACCTAACCTGATATCTGTGATACCTACCCTGATATCGACCCTGATATCTGTGATACCTACCCTGATATCGACCCTGATATCTGTGATATCTACCCTGATATCGACCCTGATATCTGTGATACCTACCCTGATATCGACCCTGATATCTGTGATACTTACCCTGATATCGACCCTGATATCTGTGATACCTACCCTGATCACAGTGGACTCCATATTTGCCTCTCTGGCAGGTTTCGCAGGCGGTTCCGGTGAAAGCTTTGTCACACTGACAGACTCCGGTACCGTTGGTTCCGTCCGAGCACGCCCCGTTACCGAGGCAGGGCCGACCCTTTGGACCGGGACACGGCTCGCAGTGCTCCCCGAAGAACCCTCCACAGCACCTCCGCACCTGGAAACAGGACAGGTGAACTACTTACTGTCTTTATCTGTGTTCTGTGCTTTACTTCCCAACAGCCGGAGGGACGTACGATGTTGTTCTGGAGGCAAGAGGCTCTGCAGCCGATGGTCAGCAGTCGCTCTCCTTCAAACATCCGAGAGAACATACACTTCCTCCTCTTCGCCGATTTCTGCACACAACAGGAAGTTACCACAGGTGAGCTTTTTAAGAGTTTTTAAGTGTTTCGTGTGTTCTGTCTGTGTTGTGAAATGCTGGATTCTTGTTGTATCACATGCTGCAAAAAGTCACTAAAAGATGAAAAATGAAGCTGAGGTTGATGATCGACCATGATTCTCTTAGTCAGCAGTGATGAAGGTTTTCTGGAATACTACAAGGTATTTATTAGGGCTGTCAATCACGATTAATCGCAGGATTGTCCAGAGTTAATCGTGATTAATCGCGAATTTTTCTCTTTGTGTTTGTGAAGGCAAATAAATATGTACAACTTAGGGCGACGGCTAAAAACCAAGATGGCGACGGCTAAAAACCAAGATGGCGACGGACAAAAACCAAGATGGAGACGTTTAAAAAAAACAATTATTAATTAGTGGCATTAAAACAAGTTTGCGTTGACGTGTTATTATGATGTTACCTTTGACAGCCCTATTATTTATATATCATTGATCAATGTTCACTTAAATATAAAATCAAGTCATCTGCAAATAAAAGAGTATTTTTTACTTTTCTTTGCCTGAGTTTGAGCGTTTGCTTCTGTCTGTCCAGCTGATGTGATGAAGGACGACCTTCACGATGCTTAGTCAGGACGTTTGGACTGTTCTGCTCTTACAGACTAACTTCTACCAAAAATTATAATAATTAATATTAAATAATTAGAAAGTGATAAATCTCACGTCTGGGACGGTGTCATTGGGGCAGATTCTGCTCCGAGGGAACAAACAGTCCACACAGCTTCCCTGAGGAGAGAAAACAGACCGTTATCAGTACTGTAGTACATATATATATATCTTTACTATGACTTTATGGTACTAATACTGTAGTACATATATATATATCTTTACTAGGACTTTATGGTACTAATACTGTAGTATATATATATCTTTGCTATGACTTTATGGTACTAATACTGTAGTACATATATATATATATCTTTGCTATGACTTTATGGTACTAATACTGTAGTACATATATATATATCTTTACTAGGACTTTATGGTACTAATACTGCAGTATATATATATCTTTACTAGGACTTTATGGTTCTAATACTGCAGTATATATATATCTTTACTATGACTTTATGGTACTAATACTGCAGTATATATATATATCTTTACTATGACTTTATGGTACTAATACTGTCGTATATATATATATCTTTACAATGACTTTATGGTACTAATACTGCAGTATATATATATATCTTTACTATGACTTTATGGTACTAATACTGCAGTATATATATATATCTTTACTATGACTTTATGGTACTAATACTGCAGTATATATATCTTTACTAGGACTTTATGATACTAATACTGTAGTATATATACAGAATATATATTTACCATGACTGTGCGGGAGGTGACGTGGTCGCAGCGGTTCCTGTTGATGTTCAGAACCGCCGACAGGCCGTGAATCACTCCGTTACCGCTCAGCAGGTTGGAGGACTCGATCTGAGCCTCGTTCACAAACAGCTGCAGGAGACACAGAGTGATCAGTTCTTCAGGTAATCAATCAGTTCTTCAGGTAATCAATCAGTCCTTCAGGTAATCAATCAGTTCTTCAGGTAATCAATCAGTTCTTCAGGTAATCAATCAGTTCTTCAGGTAATCAATCAGTTCTTCAGGTAATCAATCAGTTCTTCAGGTAATTAATCAGTTCTTCAGGTAATCAATCATGTGATCAGATGATGATACTGATAAGTGATTAGTGATCAGCACCTTTCCGTCTCGGGGATAGATGGCGAGCTGGAAGGAGAACCCGAGCAGCGTCTGTTTGTATCCTCCGGGCTGAAGGTCGGTTTTCAGCAGACGCTCCGACGCCACCACGTGGTAACGGGTCGTATTCACATCCTGTTTACAAAATAAAAGCACAGAGACGTCCGTGTCTACGTCACTGCTTTCAACAACTGCGTCTTTAGAACATCAGTAAAAGTTTGTACTTTATAAACACTGAAACTGTGTTCTGTGTGGGAGGAGGTGAGGAGGATTAAACCACGGCGGCAAATATGACGAAGCACGACGCCGACGGCCGGGACGCCGACGGCCGGGACGCCGACGGCCGGGACGCCGACGGCCGGGACGCCGACGGCCGGGACTCTGTCTCTAGGACCTTAGATAAATATACAGATTTATTCCGCTGGCTTCGTGGTGCTTTACCATGGAGGTTGCAGACATTTTCTTGAGGTAATCAGCGACGGCGGCGTCTGTTGGAGCGAAGACGGTGAAGTCGTCGGTCTGCTCGATCTCGTCCGTCAGGTTGTAATCCTGAACAACACAAACAAACATTACTGACGTCTGTACGCAGAGTTAAAGCCGAGGACGTGTCGCGGTGCGTTCGTGTTCGTACGATGAGATACGATCTGAACAGAGAGAAGTCCGGTCTCAGAGCCAGAGTCGCCAGCAGACCTTCACTCAGCTTCCTGTCCGGAACCAGAACCTGGACACACAAAGACAAGAGGCTCAGTCTGTCCTGTTGGAGCATCGTTAGCATCGTTAGCATTGTTAAAGGATATTTTTCAACCTGGACCCTATTTTCCCATGTTTTTGGTCCAGTATTGAAGGGGAACGAGATTTCAGAACCAGACTTGGACCCAATAACAAACAGACGGGATCAGGAGAAGGTTTTATTTCTCGGTAAACACTTCTAATAACAATCTGAGCCCGTCGACGGCAAAAACAAGAACTGTTAGTGGACGTAAAGTGACGGTGAGTGATTACAGTACAGCTCATTTAGTGGTTGTTCTCCCTCAGTACCGGACCAGTTTCAGAACCTGTTGTCCCCGTTAGTCACTTAAAGACACAAAAACATGGGAAACAGAGTCCATGTTGAAAGTTTCCCTTCAACGTGATGAGCTCTGTACCTGATCAATGACGTGGATCAGTCCGTTGGTAGCAGCTACGTTGGACGTGGTGATGGTCGCTCCTCCGACCGCTGTGAGCTGATCGAACAAACACACCGAATAATAAAACCTCAACTTCATCGGAACAAAGTTTCAGACACAAAATAAAACATTTCTTTTATAAAAGAAAGGATTTCCTTTTGGATGTATCAGAGCAACGTGGTGGAAGCGTAGCTCTGCTGTTGGAACCAACTATTGACTTTCACTTCTTAGTGATATACATTCTTTCCTCTAGTTTCCTCGTTGGACCTGGTGGACATGTACCGCTGGATTTAACATTATAGACACGACCACTGACTATTAGTGGAACACTTTGACCCGTACACGGTCCAGACGTAGACTCGGTTTGGATCGAGTCTTGTTTACCTCCATAAATGAAACGGGCTCGGTCAGCGGAGGTCAGAGGATGTTTGAGTATTACATCTAGAAAACTAAACCATCCCCTCCGTGGACTCACCTCATTGGTTGTTGAAACAGGAAGTGTTGTCTTGAGAAGGGAAGTGAGAGAGGAGACGCTGCTCAGACTGGATAACGGATAGTTACCTGGGATCATGTGATTCCTGCGATATGGGACAGACGGTAACAGTAAATACTCGTATAAGTACCAATAAATCCCTATATAATGAGGCTGAGCTGTAACCTGATGAGACTCGGCAGGTTCCCCTTCGTGGTCCAGAAGGCTTTGTCCTCTGGAGACATTTTAGCGACGGCGGCTGAAGACGGGACCAGGAGGGTGAGGTTCTGATCCGACAGAGACCGGGACAGACCCGAGTCCTGGGACATGAGGACAGACATCTATCATCTCTGAGACTTACAGAGGCTGAACATTAGAAATTATAATGAACATTTACAATATAGTTACTGTTACATACACATGTTAAATACATGTGTAAATTTATATTATTCGTGACAACCGCATGTTGTTAATTATGTAGTTGATAAATGCTATAAATGATATAAATGCTATAAATGCTATAAATGCTATAAATGATATAAATGATATAAATGATATAAATGCTATAAATGCTTAAATGATATAAATGCTATAAATGCTTAAATGATATAAATGATATAAATGCTATAAATGCTATAAATGCTATAAATGGTATAAATGCTTAAATGATATAAATTATAAAAATGATATAAATGATATAAATGCTATAAATGATATAAATGCTATAAATGCTATAAATGCTATAAATGCTATAAATGCTATAAATTCTATAAATGCTATAAATGCTATAAATGCTTAAATGATATAAATGATATAAATGATATAAATGATATAAATGCTATAAATGCTATAAATGCCATAAAAGCTATAAATGCTATAAATGCTTAAATGATATAAATGATATAAATGCTATTAGTGCTATAAATGCTATAAATGCTTAAATGATATAAATGATATAAATGATATAAATGCTATAAATGATATAAATGATATAAATGATATAAATGCTGGTCTGCCCAGTGGTTTCTGATACTCACAGTTGTCCATGTGAAGAACTCGGAGGAATCTGGCAGATCCATCAGCACCTGAACGCATCATGAGAACAGACTCAGATACAGAAACACTGTTTAAGGAATGATGTTGATCCGTGTTCAGGACTCTCACCTGTTCTACGGTACCGTAACACACGTGTCCGTTTCCAACGTATCCGTCATCACAAACACACTTCCACTGAGAGGACAGCAGGAGGCAGCTGGCCTGAACACAACACACACCTCATGTTCTAACACAACACACACCTCATGTTCTAACACAACACACACCTCAAGTTCTTCATCATCTTCTTCGGTTCTGACTAAACGGAGATGAAGACGTGACTCACCAGGTAATGACAGCCTCCGTTAACGGTCACGCACTGATTCACAGGTTCACAGTCTCGCCCGTTTCCTTTGTAGCCGGCTTTACACGTACAGTCACTCTGTCGGTTCAACAAGTACAACATGAAGAGAAGAAGAAACTTTATGAACTGTGTGGTGACACTTCTGAGACCGAAACCGCCGTGACATCATCTTCAACGGCACACTCACCCAATCGTTTCAACGGCAGCCAAACACAGAAACGTCTGTACTTCATCGGAAGTGTACGGTGTAGTGTACGGTGAAGTGTACGGTGTAGTGTACGGTGTAGTGTACGGTGTAGTGTACGGTGAAGTGTACGGTGTAGTGTACGGTGTAGTGTACGGTGTAGTGTATGGTGTAATATATGGTGTAGTGTACGGTGTAGTGTACGGTGAAGTGTACGGTGTAGTGTACGGTGTAGTGTACGGTGTAGTGTACGGTGAAGTGTACGGTGTAGTGTACGGTGTAGTGTACGGTGTAGTGTATGGTGTAATATATGGTGTAGTGTACGGTGTAGTGTACGGTGAAGTGTACGGTGTAGTGTACGGTGTAGTGTAAGGTGTAGTGTACGGTGTACGGTGTAGTGTAAGGTGTAGTGTACGGTGTAGTGTACGGTGTAGTGTACGGTGTACGGTGTAGTGTATGGTGTAGTGTACGGTGTAGTGTACGGTGTAGTGTACGGTGTAGTGTAAGGTGTAGTGTACGATGTAGTGTAAGGTGTAGTGTACGTTGTAGTGTAAGATGTAGTGTACGGTGTAGTGTAAGGTGTAGTGTACGGTGTAGTGTAAAGTGTAGTGTACGGTGTAGTGTACAGTGTAGTGTACGGTGTAGTGTAAGGTGTAGTGTACAGTGTAGTGTACGGTGTAGTGTACGGTGTAGTGTACGGTGTAGTGTACGGGTTAGTGTACAGTGTAGTGTACGGTGTAGTGTACAGTGTAGTGTACGGTGTAGTGTACGGTGTAGTGTACAGTGTAGTGTACGGTGTAGTGTAAGGTGTAGTGTAAAGTGTAGTGTACGGTGTAGTGTACGATGTAGTGTACAGTGTAGTGTACGGTGTAGTGTACGGGTTAGTGTACAGTGTAGTGTACGGTGTAGTGTACGGCTTAGTGTACAGTGTAGTGTACGGTGTAGTGTACGGGTTAGTGTACGGTGTAGTGTACGGTGTAGTGTAAGATGTAGTGTACGATGTAGTGTACGGGTTAGTGTACAGTGTAGTGTACGGTGTAGTGTAAGGTGTAGTGTACGGTGTAGTGTAAGGTCTAGTGTACGGTGTAGTGTACGGTGTAGTGTACGGTGTAGTGTAAGGTGTAGTGTACGGTGTAGTGTACGGTGTAGTGTACGGTGTAGTGTAAGGTGTAGTGTAAGGTGTAGTGTACGGTGTAGTGTAAGGTGTAGTGTACGGTGTAGTGTACGGTGTAGTGTAAGGTGTAGTGTATGGTGTGGTGTACGTTGTAGTGTACGGTGTAGTGTACGGTGTAGTGTAAGGTGTAGTGTATGGTGTAGTGTACGGTGTAGTGTACGGTGTAGTGTAAGGTGTAGTGTATGGTGTAGTGTACGGTGTAGTGTACGTTGTAGTGTACGGTGTAGTGTACGGTGTAGTGTACGGTGTCGTGTACGGTGTAGTGTACGGTGTAGTGTACGTTGTAGTGTACGGTGTAGTGTTCGTACACGTTAAACAGATGAAAGTCACGGTGTAGTCCTTTAAAGCGTGTGTTGATGTCACCTGTCCAGGTCCGATGTAGATGCAGGTGGCGTTGGGGTGGCAGCCGCCAGAGTCCGGACCGTCACAGTTGTTGATTGGCTGACACTCGTCTCCGTCCTCCTTCCATCCGGTCAGACACTGACAGGTGTGAGTTGCTGGTCCTGTCGTTATACATTTAGCCTGCAGGTGAGGACATCAGTGTTTATTAAAGACATCTTTATTACACATTTAAGATGAGAGGTTAATAAGTGACGTACATTCACACTGCAGCCGCCACGGAGAGGCGGAGCACAGGAGTCCGACTCCACACAGGTGATGCCGTCACCTTGGTAACCAGGTTTACATACACACCTGGAAACACACACAGCAGATAAACTGTCTGATCATCTGTAGTTAACAACTGTCCATGATGGACGCAGGTAAACTCACCTGGTGGTTCCCTGGCTGAAGTCACAGTCTGCGTGGGCGTGACAGAACTGAGCCCGAACGCCGCACGCCGCCGTCCTGCGATCGCAGAACTGACCGGTGAAACCCGTCAGACAGGAGTCCACCTTACAGCGACCGTCTGAGTCCGGGCGGTTATCACACTGTCCGTGGACACAGGGACAGGCTGAGGATGGACAGGTGAGGGTTAACACAGGTGACATCACACCTACCTGTATGATGTCACAGGAAGTGACGGCTCACACTTACTTCTGTCACAGTTTGGTCCGTATTTACTGGAGGAGGAGCAGTAATGACAGCGAGAGCCTCGGAAGTTCGAATCACAGATACATGATCCATTTCCTCCGATCCCCTCCAAACACTACAACAGAAAAACACTTCCATTTCCTCCGATCCCCTCCAAACACTACAACAGAAAAACACTTCCATTTCCTCCGATCCCCTCCAAACACTACAACAGAAAAACACTTAAATTTCCTCCGATCCCCTCGAAACACTACAACAGAAAAACACTTCCATTTCCTCCGATCCCCTCCAAACACTACAATAGAAAAACACTTCCATTTTCTCCGATCCCCTCCAAACACTACAATAGAAAAACACTTCCATTTCCTCCGATCCCCTCCAAACACTACAACAGAAAAACACTTCCATTTCCTCCGATCTCCTCGAAACACTACAACAGAAAAACACTTCCATTTCCTCCGATCCCCTCCAAACAACAGAAAAACACTTCCATTTCCTCCGATCCCCTCGAAACACTACAACAGGAAAACACTTCCATTTCCTCCGATCCCCTCGAAACACTACAACAGAAAAACACTTCCATTTCCTCCGATCCCCTCGAAACACTTCAACAGAAAAAACACTTCCATTTCCTCCGATCCCCTCCAAACACTACGACAGAAAAACACTTAAATTTCCTCCGATCCCCTCGAAACACTACAACAGAAAAACACTTCCATTTCCTCCGATCCCCTCGAAACACTACAACAGAAAAACACTTCCATTTCCTCCGATCCCCTCGAAACACTACAACAGAAAAACACTTCCATTTCCTCCGATCCCCTCGAAACACTACAACAGGAAAACACTTCCATTTCCTCCGATCCCCTCAAAACACTACAACAGAAAAACACTTCCATTTCCTCCGATCCCCTCCAAACACTACAACAGAAAAACACTTCCATTTCCTCCGATCCCCTACAAACACTACAACAGAAAAACACTTCCATTTCCTCCGATCCCCTCGAAACACTACAACAGAAAAACACTTCCATTTCCTCCGATCCCCTCCAAACACTACAACAGGAAAACACTTCCATTTCCTCCGATCCCCTCCAAACACTACAACAGAAAAACACTTCCATTTCCTCCGATCCCCTCCAAACACTACAACAGGAAAACACTTCCATTTCCAAGTTAAAATGTATTAACTCTTAAAGTATAAAAAGCCCTTCATGTGTTGAGTGTGTTGAAGCTGACCTGGCCGTGACCGGAGCACGGCGTCTGGTATCCGCCTGGACACGGACTACAGTCTGGACCGTAGAAACCTTTACAACATGCCGGAGTCTGAACACAGAAACACATCAGTCAACACCTCCTGCATGTTCCTCTGTTTTTTAAAGACTGTTTCCAGACTCATCAGTAATGATATCTGATTTCTACGTGTGGTAACGGTCTGTTAGTTTACCGTGACGGTGGCGTTGCAGAGCGCCGAGCAGCCTGTCGCCGGGATGGTAAAAGCCGATCTGCCGATGGACAGAATGTAGACACATCCGAAGGTGGAGGAGCCCTGATCAATAAAGAGACGCAGCATCATGTTTCTGATCATATATAAGAGTGTGAGGAAATAAAACCTGGAGAAAATAAGCAGAGTGAGACATCTTACTGTATAAACTCCAGTCGAGCACGGAGACAGTTTGACTTTAGAGCAGCTGACGCATTCACCCTGAAAATAAATCAGAGATCATCAAACATCTCAGAAACTCTTTACAGGAAACTGACAGTTCTTGGTGAAGGCAAAAACCAAGATAGCAACGGCCAAAACCCAAGATGGAGACGACCAAAAACAAAGATGGAGACGCACAAAAACCAAGATGGAGACGCACAAAAACCAAGATGGAGACGCACCAAAAAACCAAGATGGAGACGCAAAAAAAACAAGATGGAGATGCACAGAAACCAAGATGGAGATGACCAAAATCCAAGATAACTAAAACTTGCACTAAAAATGAATAAAATCACCGAAAAAACATATTTTATGTTGAGAAAAATAATCTCAATTACGAGTTACGAGTCAGAAGTACTCATAAAGTAAAGGAACGTCAGGAGAACAACGATAAAACTGAGTTCACTGAAATGTTCAGAATGAACAGTGTAAAAACAAAGATGGCTGCCGTTGAAGCTCACCTTGATGATCTTGGTCTCGGTGACGTCACACCTGTGCGGCAGCACCGGTTCGATGGACGACGGAGTCAAAACTCCATCCAGCACATACAGACGACCATTTTTAGCTTCCACTGCTGCCTCCAACACCGCCGCCCCGTTCACTAAAATCTGACCCTGAAACAAAACACCAGTGAAAAATATCCACATCTAATGAATCTGTATTAATCTCTTTCTTTATATCCCCCCCCCCCTTCTCTGTTAGTAACCATGGTGACGTGTTTAGTGGGAGGAGCGTTCAGTGGAGGCAGAATAATTCTCTGAACACGTTAGTTAACGCTGGCTAGCCAGTATTGTTGGCTTGTTTTTTTTAACAACGGCTGAAGAAAATACTAGTTCCTCTCAATATGTGCTGTCACTCACTCTCAGACGGTCGAGATCCAAACTTACATTTTCTGTCTTGTTAATCGTCAGAACCTGATTGGCCATCGTCAGAATCCTGGGACTGGACACGGCGTTAAAGACGTCCAGCTTCAAACCAGGAACACGAGTCATCATCAGAAGAGTTGACGGATATAAAATGTATTCAGAGGATTAAAAGTTGTTCTCACCGTGGTGGACTGGACGATGTGGTTCCTGAGCAGCTCCACCAGCTTGTTGTGACCCTGAAGGTTCAGAATAAAAGTGGTTCTGATCATTTATGAAATGTTGATTGAAATAAATGTGGAGAGTTGTGAAGACGTCTTCTTACTTCAGCACTGCTCAGGTACAGCATGTGACCTTCAGTCATCGCATCGAAGGCTGAACTGGTGGGAGCGAAGACGGTGATCGGACCAGGAAGGTCCAGAACCGACCCCAGGTCAGCTTTCTGCACACAAAGAAACGTTCGCTTTAATAAAAGGGACAGAAAAAATAAAACAAAAATGGAACCATAGATGGAGACGACCAGAAACCAAGATGGTGTACAGAAGACGTGAAATCTACGTACCTCTAATAAAGACTTGAACTTGTCGAATTTTCCGTAGTCAGAAATGATCTTCATCAGATTCTCCTGAGAAAACATACAACATGTTGAGATCGATGAACGAGTGAATCAGTCTAAATATAAAGTTCATTATTTCACCTGTGAGTCGCTCTCCACTGTAGGCGCGACTCCGTCCATCAGCTTGTTGATGATGTGGATCATCCCATTGGACGCCACCATGTCAGACTGGACGATCACGCCTTTCTTCCTGCTGCCATGGATACGGATTTTAGTCTGAGAGTCCTGGAAGAGATCACAAAGATGTTCTGGGAGTTACAACCGAACATGTGGAGGTCATGAAGAAGAAGAAGAAGAAGAAGAAGAAGAAGAAGAAGAAGAAGAAGAAGAAGAAGAAGAAGATGTGGTCTGGGAATGCCTCGGGGTCCCCCAGGAAGAGCTGGAAAACGTTCCTGAGGAGGGACGTCTGGAATCCCCTGCTAAGCCTGCTGCCCCCCCGAGACAAGAGATAAGAGGAAGATGATGGAGGGATGCTTTTGTTTTGTTGTGTTTGTCTCTCTCACCCCCTCCGATGTGTCCGTCTCTGCTGATTTCCCGGTCAAAGTGTAGAAGATGTTCGTTTTCTTCAGAGTGTCAAAGGGCATCACCCCGGCAACCAGGTGCATCTTACACAGGTAAATGGCTTTGGACGAGTCCGCTGTCAGAGTCCTCATCTGGTCAACACACACACAGAGTTCCTGATTTAAACCATAGTGAAATCAACTTCAAAATAAAATACTGTCTGAGCTAACAGGAAGTAAAAGTTCCAGAATAAGAGTCTTTAAAAGGACTTTGACTGGAGATAAATGTGATCTTACTGAAGTTCCTTTGAAGCCTTTATTGATCGGGACAAAGAGAGTGAAAGGACCCAGATTCTGCAGAGGCCACGAAACAGAACCTGAAACAAACAAATACTATATTTATTATCATTATTATTATTATTATTATTATTATTATTATTATTATCATTATTATTATTATTATTAATGTTCATCTTTAGTGCCCACATCATTAAAAGTAAATAACTTATGTTGGTACCGAACAGCGTGATGGCGTTGCTCAGCTGACCGGTCCACGTTCCTCCGGGCTCCGTGTTCAGACTGCTCAGACGCTGGATGATGTTCCCATAACAAACTTTACCGTTACCAAGGTAACCCTGGAGACAGCTGCACCTGAGGGACACGTCGGTGTTTAAACATCTGTACGTTCAGCAGATACAGAGGTGGACTTAAAGAAAGAGACTGACTGGACTCGTCCGGGTCCGACGGTGCTGCAGTTGGCGTTCTGGTGACAGGAATCAGGTCGACAGGATTCCTTCAGGCTGCAGCCGCCGTTCAGCAGGTGTTCAAAGCCAGGAAGACACTCACAGTGGGACTAAACCAGAACCAGAACCAGAGACAACAGGACAGGAGTATATTGCTGCTCTTGATACCAATCCTGTTCTTTATTCTGATCTTGTTCCTGATACTGATGTTGTTCTTGGCCCTGACCCGGTTCCTGACCCGGTTCCTGACCCAGATCCTGATCCTGCTCTTGATCTTGATCTGGACCCCGACCCGAGTATTTCCTTACCTTCCCCGGCCCGTCGTAGACGCAGCGAGCTGACCCGGCGGAGCAGCCTCCCTGATCGGTCTGACACGGATCGATGGCCATGCAGACCCGTCCGTCTCCGCTGTAACCTTGGTTACAGGCACAGAGGTTCTGGCTCGGCCCGGTGTGGACACAGGACGCCTCCACATGACAGACCCGCTGGAGACACGGGTTTATGGCTGAGGAGACAGACGGGATGACCTCTGTTACTTTGGGTTCATACCTCAGTAAACTTCACCAACAGGTAGAAAGACTCACATAAACACTGAGCTCCTGACTTCTGGTAACCATGGAGACACTGACACACCAGCTGACCCGTCAGAGCTTCCTCCATACAGCGAGAGTTCACCTGACAGGTGAGGGACGCACACTCAGGGAGCTCTGAAACACAGCACAGGTGAGGGCACAGGTGACGGTACAGGTGACGGTACAGGTGACTGTACAGGTAACGGTACAGGTAACGGTACAGGTGACGGTACAGGTGACGGTACAGGTAACGGTACAGGTGACGGTACAGGTGACTGTACAGGTAACGGTACAGGTAACGGTACAGGTAACGGTACAGGTGACGGTACAGGTAACGGTACAGGTGACGGTACAGGTGACAACAGAGACAATATGAGTACAGGTGACAGACTGCGTGACTCACCTTGATCACACTTTGGACCTTTATATCCAGAGAAACAGGTGCACCTCCCATCACCTTTAACACCTGAGTCACACAGACCGTGGACACACGAACACACTGTAGAGACAGAAACCACAGAAGAAGAACACACTGTAGAGACAGAAACCACAGAAGAAGACCACACTGTAGAGACAGAAACCACAGAAGAAGAACACAGTGTAGAGACAGAAACCACAGAAGAAGAACACAGGTGATTCAGTTACCTGAGCTGCAGGTGGGTCCATATCGACCAGCTGCACAATCCTCACATGCAGTTCCTGCAAAGCCAACCTGAGTCCAACATGATTATTAATAATAAACAATATCCAGGTGTGTGTTGTGTTACCTGACAGCATTAATGTCTCATTATTATTAATACTAATAATACTGATACCTGACAGCTGCAGGTGCCGTCCCCTTCCAGTCCATCAGAACAGATTCCTCTGGTGCTGCAGGGTCCGTCGGCCCGGTCAGGACATTCTGAAACAACATCACACCTCACTGACAACAGGAAGCAGTCAGCAGACCTGAGAGGAAACAGAGCTTCTCTCTTCTTCCTCTCTTATCTCTGAGAGTCATCACCTCTTTATCTGTTTCCTTCTTCTCTTAGTGCTGACTGTCATCAGGAGACGTCACAAGAACCCGACTCAGTGTTACGGCTGATATATTATATATATATATATATATATTATATATATATATATATATATATATATTCACCTCACACTGAGACAGACGGTACGTGGAGGCTAACAGTTAACCAGATGTTTATATGTAAAAGAAATAAATACATGTCCAATCTAAATGTTAAAGCTAAATGATAAATCTAAATGTTAAAGCTAAATAATCTATCTAAATCTATGTGTTAAAGTTAAATGTTAAATCTAAATATTAAATCTAAATCTATGTGTTAAAGTTAAATGTTAAATCTAAATATTAAATCTAAATCTATGTGTTAAAGTTAAATGTTAAATCTAAATCTATGTTAATAAAGTTTAATGTTAAATCTAAATCTATGTTAATAAAGTTAAATGTTAAATCTAAATACTGAATCTAAATCAATGTTAATAAAGTTAAATGTTAAATCTAAATATTGAATCTAAATCTATGTTAATAAAGTTAAATGTTAAATATAAATATATGTTAAAAAGTTAAATGTTAAATCTAAATACTGAATCTAAATCTATGTGTTAAAGTTAAATGTTAAATCTAAATCTATGTTAATAAAGTTAAATGTTAAATCTAAATATTGAATCTAAATCTATGTTAATAAAGTTAAATGTTAAATCTAAATCTAAATGTTAATAAAGTTAAATGTTAAATCTACATCAGTCGGTCCAGCTCCATCTGTGACCGTCAGCACATTTCTGTCCTGCTGACTGAGGATCTGTAGAGAGGAAGGAAGTCCAGATCCTGCAGGATGCAGATTCTCCTGCAGGATCTGGACCAGAACTGAACCCTCAACATGTGACAGGAGTCAGCTGCAGGCTCCAACCTCGGGAGGCATCGCTCCTTTTTATTCATATACAGTTATTGTTATGAGATCAGAGCCAGTGTATCATTATTATTACTATAACTAAGAGTGTTAGATCTATCTATAGAAGTAATTCAGTGTGATCTATAGAAGTAATTCAGTGTGATCTATAGAAGTAATTCAGTCTGATCTATAGAAGTAATTCAGTCTGATCTATAGAAGTAATTCAGTCTGATCTATAGAAGTAATTCAGTCTGATCTATAGAAGTAATTCAGTGTGATCTATAGAAGTAATTCAGTCTGATCTATAGACTGATTCATGGGACTGTTACCTGATCTGACACCTGTAGGTTAGGGTTTGGTTAGAACCTTTAGATGACCCCACGACCTTTCCTCTCGATGAACACTTACCAAGGTATCTGATCTGCTGTTTATTGATCAGGGTGCTGCTCCTCAGATGATGATCCCCTTTAGATTAAGATGTACTCACCGATACAGTCTGGACCCCAGAAACCTGGACAGCAGCTCTTCACCTCCGCCTCCCGGTAGCACTCGAAGGAGCAGCCGCTGATGGGCAGCTTCATACTGGGAGTCCTGATGAAGTACCTGCACAGACAGACATCATGTTAACAACGCTTATACATCAACATTTATCCACAATATCCAAAATTAATACATGTTTTGTACTTTACTCATTAATGAACTGTCTTGATATTTATGATAAACACCATTGAGAAAGTGATGACATACTAGATAGATAGATAGATAGACAGTATTGATACTATACTATACTATACTATACTATACTATACTATACTATACTACACTACACTACACTATACTATACTATACTATACTATACTATACTATACTATACAACGTCTGCCACAGAGATAAAAAAGATGTAATATGAATTATATTAGATGATGTATATATTTTACATGTTTACATATATTATATTGCCTGTGTATAGAGTGTATTCATACATATTGTTTATTTGTACATGTACTTGTTGAAATATTTCACTTGTATTGAAGGAATATAAATACTAGTTCCTGACTTGCAGTCCTGAGCGGTGGATCTGGGCGTCTGTTGGTATCCTGACGGACACGGCATCAACGCGCTGATGCTGCACGAATGACACGCTGTCCGAGTCTTCAACACCGTGGAGTTGGAGCAGAAGTTCTATCAGAAACAAACCGTTTAATATCATCAGTTTAACTGCTGAGTGATGGGATATTAAAACGTATTTTACTCAAAACAAGAGAACCAATCTGCCAGTGTGTCGTCCAATCATGTCGATTGTTTACATTTAAAGAAGTTTCTACGAGTCAGAGCGTCAGTTCTTCACCTGGATACTGACTGCAAACCTAAAGCTAAATGTTAAAGTTAAATGTTAAATCTAAATCTAAATGTTAACGTTAAACGTTAAAACTAAATGTTAAAGTCAACTGTTAAAACTAAATCTAAATGTTAAATGTTAACTCTAAATCAAAATGTTAAAGTTAAATCTAAATGTTAACGTTAAACGTTAAAACTAAATCTAAATGATAACGTTAAACGTTAAGACTAAATCTAAATGTTAACGTTAAATGTTAAATCTAAATGTTGAATCTAAAACTAAATGTTAAAGTCAACTGTTAAAACTAAATCTTAATGTTAAATCTAAATCTAAATGTTAAATGTTAAATTTTAAATCTAAATGTTAAATCTAAATGTTAAACGTTAAAAGTTAAACGTTAATGTTAAACGTTAAATGTTAAATTTTAAATCTAAATGTTAAATCTAAATGTTAAACGTTAAATGTTAAACGTTAAATGTTAAATCTAAATGTTGAATCTAAATGGTAGTTAAATGTAAAATCTAAATGTTAAATGTTAAATGTAAAATCTAAATGTTAAATGTTGAATCTAAATGTTAATACTAAATCTAAATCTAAATGTTAAATGTTAAATTTAAATGTTAAATGTTAAATCTAAATGTTAAATGTTAAATGTTAAATGTTAAATGTTAAACGTTAAATGTTAAACGTTAAATGTTAAACGTTAAATGTTAAATCTAAATGTTAAATGTTAAATGTAAAATCTAAATGTTAATATTAAATCTAAATCTAAATGTTAAATGTTCAATTTAAATGTTAAATGTTAAATCTAAATGTTAAATGTTAAATGTTAAATGTTAAACGTTAAATGTTAAATCTAAATGTTAAATGTTAAATGTAGAATCTTAATGTTAAATCTAAATGTTAAACGTTAAATGTTAAACGTTGAATGTTAAATCTAAATGTTGAATCTAAATGTTATTTAAATGTAAAATCTAAATGTTAAATGTTAAATGTAAAATCTAAATGTTAAATGTTGAATCTAAATGTTAATATTAAATCTAAATCTAAATGTTAAATGTTAAATTTTAAATCTAAATGTTAAATCTAAATGTTAAACGGCAAATGTTAAACGTTAAATGTTAAATCTTAATGTTGAATCTAAATGTTAGTTAAATGTAAAATCTAAATGTTAAATGTTAAATGTAAAATCTAAATGTTAAATGTTAAATGTAAAATCTAAATGTTAAATGTTGAATCTAAATGTTAATATTAAATCTAAATCTAAATGTTAAATGTTAAATTTAAATGTTAAATGTTAAATCTAAATGTTAAATGTTAAATGTTAAATGTTAAATGTTAAACGTTAAATATTAAACGTTAAATGTTAAATCTAAATGTTAAATGTTAAATGTAAAATCTAAATGTTAATATTAAATCTAAATCTAAATGTTAAATGTTCAATTTAAATGTTAAATGTTAAATCTAAATGTTAAATGTTAAATGTTAAACGTTAAATGTTAAATCTAAGTGTTAAATATTAAATGTAAAATCTAAATGTTGAAAACAGGTTTGATTTGATTTCATTCTCTTTGCTTTATTTCTGATTCATTTCATTGAAGTGGTGAAATGTTTTAATCTTGACTTTCCATGTAATGCACTTTGTAACTTTGTTGTAAAATAATAAATAGAGATTAATATTATTATTTCATGAGGCGTCAGTATGTGGGAAACATTTGTTAACTCGTATAAATCAAACGAAATGTACAGACAGTTTCCAGTGAGAAACGTCTCCAGACTCAGAAATCAAAACGTTCAAACGTTCAAACGTTCAAACGTCAGAAACATCAGAACCATTAAACGTCAGCGTGACAAGAAGCGTAAACAGGAAGTGACTGTAATAACTGGAAAAGCTGCTGTGGTTATCAGCTCCATCTGATCTACCCAGGAAACATACAGAAACACTGACTCAGGTCCTGGAAAAGACCTGGAAAAGACCTGGAGGACTTATAGAACTAGCGTTCTAGTTTAGATTTAAAGTTATTGAAGTATAAAATCTGCTGATTAATGAGTTTTACAGTCTGTTCAAAACACGCTTTAACAGACAAAATGTTTCATTAGCAGCTCAGTTTGAGGATTATTTAGGGTCTAATGTTAACAAGGGAAAATATAATATATAAAAATAAGAATATGTTCACAGAAACACATCATGTGAGTTTAAAAAATCTAATTTTACTTTTGCAGAAAATTAAAGAATTGAAACAATCAGCTAACGTCTCATTATTTTATACATTTAATGTAAAGTCTGAATACTGAAAAGTTTCATTCAAACACTCAGAGTGAACTGAATGAATAATAAAGTAATAATAAAGTAATAATAAAGAACAGATTCTACCTGTTGTGATCCAGCTGAGGTCATCTTCATCTTCATCATCATCATCAGAGAGAAAAACAGCAGCTTTAAACTCTGACACGACGCCATGACTTCTGATCTGTGGTCAGTCTGTCAGTGTGTCGCCTCCTTTTCAGCATCTCCTCCTCCTCTTCCTCCTCCTCCTCCTCTTCCTCCTCCTCCTCCTCCTCCATCTCCTCCTCCTCCTTCTCCTCCTCCTCCTCCTCCTCCATCAGTCCTCCACGTGTTTCCTGAAAAATCTGCTGAGTCAGATGATTTTTACACAGTGACTGTTTAATCACACAGCCGAGGATCTTTACAGCCACTATTGATATACAGTATATACATATATATATATATATATATATATATATATATATATGTATGTGTATAAAGAAGTTAAATCTACATGTCATTTAGATTGAGATGATTTAGACTTAACATTTAACTTCAACATTTAGATTGAGATTTAACATTTGGATTTAAATTCAACATTTTTTATTTAACATTTGGATTTAATACTTAAATTTAGATTTAACGTTTAAATTTAATATTCAGATCTAACATTTTTGATTCTATTCTTGTTTCTTTTGTAAAACTTTTCATGTTTTAATGTCAACATTATTCATAAAGCCCAGAGTCCCAAACACATTGAATCATCTTGTTGTTGAAAAGTCATCAATAACACATATAGTCTGTATATGGATGTTATCATCACTCATATTTCCTCCTGATATTTACATCTTCTTCTTTATGGCACATTAAAATAAAGGAAAATAAATTCTGGATATTCAGCTGTTGATGTTATTAAATTGATGATTTCAAAGGTAAATATCACATTCACATGTTATGACAGCTTTATTACCATATTATAAATATTATTAATAAACATTTTGTAACCCAAAAGTACAAATGAAGAAGATGATTATTATTATGGTTATAATGTTTAAATGGAGGTTACCGTGTAGAGTCTGTCGGTCCAGCAGGTGGCAGCAGAGTGACGAGTCTCTCCACCTAAAACAACCTGTCTGTGATATTCACATTAATATTCACACACAAATCAATGTTTAATAATATAAAACACAAAAACATTTTATTTCAATTTTTTATATTTTTCTGAACGTGTCAACAACCATTTTATTAATTATGAATGTTGTTAAAATGATTGTTTTTCCTGTTTTCTTCACGACGTCGTCAACGGTCAGATTTAATGTGACTGATCCAGAACCAGATTCCCTTTAAAGTTCCTCCATCAACTGAAACACCAGCTGACTTCAGTCCTGCTTCACAAAAACAACCAGAAGAATGATTTCACCAGAACAGATGAAGATTCAGAGAAAAATGATCCGATTTATCGTCAGACTGCAAGAAAATGTTTAATAACATCAGATTTATACGGGTTTATAAGAAATGATCAATATTCAACACTTAGAAAGCTGATGTTGTCTTTATGTCCAGGTGTGTTGTCTTTATGTCCAGGTGTATTGTCTTTATGTCCAGGTGTATTGTCTTTATGTCCAGGTTTGCTGTCTTTATGTCCAGGTGTATTGTCTTTATGTCCAGGGGTATTGTCTTTATGTCCAGGTGTATTGTCTTTATGTCCAGGTGTATTGTCTTTATGTCCAGGTGTGTTGTCTTTATGTCCAGGTGTATTGTCTTTATGTCCAGGTGTATTGTCTTTATGTCCAGGTGTGTTGTCTTTATGTCCAGGTGTGTTGTCTTTATGTCCAGGTGTATTGTCTTTATGTCCACGTGTATTGTCTTTATGTCCACGTGTATTGTCTTTATGTCCAGGTGTGTTGTCTTTATGTCCAGGTGTGTCTTTATGTCCAGGTGTGTTGTCTTTATGTCCAGGTGTGTTGTCTTTATGTCCAGGTGTATTGTCTTTATGTCCAGGTGTATTGTCTTTATGTCCAGGTGTGTTGTCTTTATGTCCAGGTGTGTTGTCTTTATGTCCAGGTGTGTTGTCTTTATGTCCAGGTGTATTGTCTTTATGTCCAGGTGTGTTGTATTTAAGTCCAGGTGTATTGTCTTTATGTCCAGGTGTATTGTCTTTATGTCCAGGTGTATTGTCTTTATGTCCAGGTGTGTTGTCTTTATGTACAGGTGTGTTGTATTTAAGTCCAGGTGTATTGTCTTTATGTCCAGGTGTATTGTCTTTATGTCCAGGTGTGTTGTCTTTATGTCCAGGTGTGTTGTCTTTATGTCCAGGTGTATTGTCTTTATGTACAGG
Source organism: Sebastolobus alascanus (assembly GCA_916701645.2). NCBI lineage: Eukaryota > Metazoa > Chordata > Actinopteri > Perciformes > Sebastidae > Sebastolobus > Sebastolobus alascanus. Next base: position 275,686 of record CAKAOJ020000438.1, on the reverse strand, counting down.
TGTGTTGTATTTAAGTCCAGGTGTATTGTCTTTATGTCCAGGTGTATTGTCTTTATTTACAGGTGTGCATGTCGTTCATGCTCTCGCAGCGTCTGCAGCGGACGTAGCAGCACCAGATGAATTTGCACTCGCAGCGTTGGACGTGTCTCACCAGGTGAGTGTTGTATCCTCGGCCGCAGCACAGCAGGATGCAGCTGTCGGAGCCGGTGGACGTCCGGTTGCAGCGGCGTCCTCTGGTGCCGGCGATGCCGCGCCGCCGGTCCTCCAGGCAGTAGTTTGGAGACTTGTTGAGGAAGATGAGCTGGTGCGGGTCGACCGGGAGGCGGCGCGGCTCCTTCCTCCTCATCTTCCTCCTCGACCGGTCCGAGACCTGAACGCTGCGCTCGTACCGCTCCTTCAGGTACACGCCGACGCGCTCGAACGCCGCGACCGTCTTCCAACACGTCTTCACCGCACAGGAGCCGGAGACGCCGTGACAACGACAGTGTGTCGACATCGTCCTGACAATCGCCTGAAGGACGGAGAAGACGTGAAGACGTGAGGTTATTGATCACCTGATACTTCAGATTCTGATCAATAAGTACGATGCAGATATTTTCAGAATAAAAGGCGTTTGTTTGGTGGCGTTCTCACCTGCCGTCCGGCCTCGGTGTTGTGCTGGTTCGTGGTGCTCGGCGTGAACCCGACTCTGGTCATCGACGTGTTTTTCACGGTGTTGTCGATGAACTTACGACTGAACCAGATCCCGTACTGGATGTGGTCCGAGCAGCCGCCCCAGTGCCAGCCGTCCGCCGGCGAACCGCCGCCCGTCAGCCGAGTGTCGCAGCCGCACTCCGTCATGTTGCCATGACTACAGGAGCGAGTGACAGCGTGGACCAGCCCCGCCGCCATCACCGCGTGGATGAACGCCGTTTCTTTGGTTCCTACGAGACGGGATCAGAGTGACATCAAGACCAGTACCGAGTCGAGACCAGTACCGAGTTGAGACCAACAAGTCCCGAGTCGAGACCAACAAGTCCCGAGTCGAGACCAACAAGTCCCGAGTCGAGACCAACAAGTCCCGAGTCGAGACCAACAAGTCCCGAGTGGAGTCCAACAAGTCACGAGTCCGGACCAACAAGTCCCGAGTCGAGACCAACAAGTCACGAGTCCGGACCAACAAGTCCCGAGTCGAGACCAACAATTCCCGAATCGAGACCAACAAGTCCCGAGTCGAGACCAACAAGTCACGAGTGGAGTCCAACAAGTCACGAGTCGAGACCAACAAGTCCCGAGTCGAGACCAACAAGTCCCGAGTCGAGACCAACAAGTCCCGAGTCTAGACCAACAAGTCCCGAGTCGAGACCAACAAGTCCCGAGTCGAGACCAACAAGTCCCGAGTCTAGACCAACAAGTCCCGAGTCGAGACCAACAAGTCCCGAGTCGAGACCAACAAGTCCCGAGTCGAGACCAACAAGTCCCGAGTCGAGACCAACAAGTCCCGAGTCGAGACCAACAAGTCCCGAGTCGAGACCAACAAGTCCCGAGTCGAGACCAACAAGTCCCGAGTCGAGAACAACAAGTCCCGAGTGGAGACCAACAAGTCCCGAGTCGAGACCAACAAGTCCCGACTCGAGACCAACAAGTCCCGAGTCGAGACCAACAAGTCCCGAGTCGAGACCAACAAGTCCCGACTCGAGACCAACAAGTCCCGAGTCGAGACCAACAAGTCCCGAGTCGAGACCAACAAGTCCCGAGTGGAGACCAACAAGTCCCGAGTCGAGACCAACAAGTCCCGAGTCGAGACCAACAAGTCCCGAGTCGAGACCAACACGTCCCGAGTGGAGACCAACAAGTCCCGACTCGAGACCAACAAGTCCCGAGTCGAGACCAACAAGTCCCGAGTCGAGACCAACAAGTCCCGAGTCGAGACCAACAAGTCCCGAGTCGAGACCAACAAGTCCCGAGTCGAGACCAACAAGTCCCGAGTGGAGACCAACAAGTCCCGAGTCGAGACCAGAAGGTTGTTGGTTCCTGCAGGATGAGGCTCAGTTTGACATTCAGTTCGAGTCAAGAAGAAGAAATAAATCATTTGGTGAAGAGTCAGAAGAAAAGTGTTAAAACACTCCAGAATAATATGACAAAGAAATCTTATGTAAAGGTCCAATTACTTTTCCTGAACTTTCAACCACATATTATGTGGCAAACTGAATCCAAAACATTTAGTTTTGTCCTCCGTCACATCACTGACGTCTCACATGCTTCTAATATTCTGATCTAAAACATGTGATTGACTCAGAAATCATCTGTTATTATTTATAAACACGACATTCTTTCATTCACACTGGAGTTCTAAATAAAATCAGAAGCGTATTTAAGTACCTTTAATACGCTTCTGATTAGATTAAAGTTCAACAAAGTTCAGAGTTTATCTTTGTGCAGTCATCAGACCTCAACGTCTGTCCAACACACCGCCCAACACACTGCCAATACACCGTCAAATACATCGTCCAATACACCGTCCAACACACTGTCCAATACATCGTCCAACACACCGTCCAACACACCGTCCAACACACTGTCCAACACACTGTCCAACACACTGTCAAACACACCGTCCAACACACCGTCCAACACACCGTCCAACACACTGTCCAACACACCGTCCAACACACCGTCCAATACACCGTCCAATACACTGTCAAACACACCGTCCAACACACCGTCCAACAGACTGTCCAACACAACGTCCAATACACCGTCCAACACACCGTCCAACACACCGTCCAACACACTGTCCAACACAACGTCCAATACACCGTCCAACACACCGTCCAACACACTGTCCAACACACCGTCCAACACACCGTCCAACACACTGTCCAACACAACGTCCAATACACCGTCCAACACTGTCCAACACACCGTCCAACACACCGTCCCATTTAAAACTCCGACAAGATTTACAGAGAACTTTAAACATTTGGATCTTTGTGTTTTCAGCTGTACTTTGATTCAGATGTACTGAAGTACAGCTGAGTGCTTACTTAAATACTTTAGTACGTACTTGAGTACCATGTACTTAGGCCTAATTAAGTGAGCAAATACCTAAATACAAAGTACTCTGGTTCAGCTGTACTTACTCTCCTACACTCTTAACTAGAGACCTGAGTACTCCAGCTTCATATCAATGTGTGCATCCTGAATACTCGTCCTCACCGCTGGTTAACTCGTGTCCGAACACCGACGGGTGTTCGGTGGTGGAGCAGTTCCACCTCTCGTTTCTGAACTGACTCTGACACTCGGCGATGGCGAGCCGGGCTCCGTCCTGGATGCTGGGCAGCAGGAAGGGCTTCAGCCGGCACAGCTCCCTCTGTCTGTGGCTGAGAGGGAGGTCGGCACAGCCCGGAGCTACCGCCGGAGCTACCGCCGGCGTCACGCCCAACCACCTGAGGAACACCACAACATCTTCCTGTCACAGTGTATATCACTATATAATATAAGAAATACAAATAATGTATCAGGCTGTTTCTGCAGCTACGGTCACTTTGACTCACAAATTAAAAAAATCAACCTCTATGAATGTTAATTTTAGCCATCAGAGTATGTAATACATATAAACAGGTCGGGCTGGGCTAAATATGGATATTATATGGTGATATAGGACTAGATATCATAATATCATAATATGTCTTTTCCTGGTTTAAAGGCTGTATTACACTAAAGTGATGTAATTTTCTGAACTTCAATCCACCAGACTGTTTTATTATTTGTCTTTATCCACTTAGTCATTATATCCACATTACAATGATTATTTATTAAAAATCTCACTGTGTAAATATTTTAGTCAAGCCTACAACATCATCGCAATATTGATATATTGACGTATTTGGTCAAAAATATTGTGATATTTGATTTTCTCCATATCGTCCTATAAACAGGTCCACAACATCTAGTGGTTCACATTTTAATCTCTTTATTTTTTATGGATTTCATCACTAAATGTCTTCACCGCAACATTACAATAATGCTCATCTTGCTTTTTTAATTTCTATAATATTTTTAAGACATTTAAATTAATTTTCATCAAGCTTTGTGCATCATTGTAAATATTGATATAAAAAAACACATTTTTAAAAAAATAGGGGATTTCATGATTTTCTTTACACCCTGAAAAATGTAATTGATAAATAATAATAATAATAATAATAATATAAAATAAATAATGTTGATATGGTGTAAAGTAATATGTATATGAAACAATTCCATGTTAAATAATGTCATATTATTGAATTAGCTCATTTATCTCAACATGAAGAAAAGTGGTGTTTGGACCCATAAAACGCTTCATGCATTTTATTAAATCACATTATTTAGTCATTATATTTTAAGTCCAGATGGGTAATAACACTGTGTATGTATTTATTATTTATCAGACTATTTTCATTAAATTCACAACATGATCCAGTTTGATGCTCTTCAGCCTCACTGAGTTTAGAACATGTTGTGCTGGATTACAGAGCCGGTTCACATTACATTAATCACATTACAGCTGTTTGTCTGAGCAGTTATTCGAGGAGCGTAAAATTGACATTTATCAAATGGAATTTGGTTTAATCAAATCTCCATTTAACCCTCCAGTTGGGTAAAGCGGCGCCTCCATTCTCCAATGAGCCAAACAAAGACTGAATTCATGAGACACAATCCAGAATGATAAAGACATATTTTAGTAGATATTTTATTTACTAAAGGGATATTTATGATTTTTTTGTATGCCGAATTAAAGAGTGTGTCCCTTCGCTCCGGTACATGCACTGAACTATCTGTGAAGCGCGTGCGTGATGCGCCCTGAAGCAGACTTTAAGAAAAGAAGCCTTTAAAAGGGAATCCGGCTGAAGGCGCTCAAACTGAAATCTGCATTCCAAACTCCACAGAGCTCGTTTCCACTGAGTGAGATCCAACATGAAGGTTGGTGTTTTATTTAGAGAATTAATAATAATAATAATAATAATAATACATTTTATTTGTAACGCACTTTTCATTTGAAACAAATCTCAAAGTGCTACAAAGTAAAAGCAGGTAAAATCAACAATTAAAGAAACGGATAAAAAGCTAATTCATAAAAAAAAATAAAAAAAATAAAAAATAGGAGCGTAAAAGCAGCAACCAGCAAGGTTCAAATTAACCCGAGTTATAGAGCGGACCGCATCGCTCCAGAACCTGCATTAAATAAGAACCTGCAGCGGATTCAGGAGGAGACACACAGCAGGCAATGCGCAGTTTCTTTGTGGCTTAATTGGAGTTAATAAAGTCAAACTGAACAAACAGAGATCAGTGAGTTCATCACTCCCGAACTGGAATTAAAGAGAATTACAGGCTGTGCGTAAATCATCACAGTTCGGTTCTGTTGGATCTCCGAAGGTTAAAAAAAAAGCTCAGATTCTTTTTCTTTTGAACTTCATTCAGGTTGTTTTCTTCTGTGTGTGTTTTTGATGTGAAACGACAGAATGAATGCGGATAAAGAAGTTGGTCTTTATGTGTTTTACGCACGGAGGCCTTAAACTGAGCGCTTCTTTATGGAGTGCGTTGTGTTGCGTAAAAGCGCGCTCCGGACTGTACTCACATCCAGGTGGCTCTGCAGCACAGCGGACACACGCACACCAGCAGCAGGGTCAGAGTGCACATGTGTCGGACTCCACAGCTCCGTCTCTCCATCACCTCTTCATCTATCTCTCAGTCTGTCCATCAGCACCGGAACCCGGTCCAGCAGCGCGCTCATTAATCCCGAACCCGGTACATGGAGGATCCTCGTCTGTCGGGGATGATGTGACCGAGTCTGTTCTGCAGGAGAAGAACCGAGTGGACCAGTCTGAGTCCTGGAGGATCCTCATTGGACCAGTCTGAGTCCTGGAGGATCCTCATTGGACCAGTCTGAGTCCTGGAGGATCCTCATTGGACCAGCACAGCATGCATATTCAGCAGCTGACGTCACAGCTGGACGCTAATTGGACGGATCAGAAAGACAAACAGGAGACTGTTTTCTGGATATTTATAAACTGTTTGATTTTTGAATGGAGTTTGGTGTCAGGGTTAGAACATGTGGCCACAACAAGGATTAGGCATACTAACCTCCAAACACCAAACTCCATTCAAATAGTTGTTAATTTAACACTCACTGGATCGACACTGGCTATAAGTTCAGACCTTTTACTGGAGTTACTGGTGATCCACTATTCATATGATCCATGAGAATTCACTAAATAAGACAAATTCTACAAGGAACTAATATAAAGTAAAACTTAAAAACTGGCTTCATTTATCAATGTTGGGTTTGGTGTAAACGTTAGTTTCTATCATTTTAAAAAGTGAAGCACTTAAAATACAAAGTGAACATATTAAAAAACAAACAAACATCAGTTTGACCAATAAATAACGAAATAAATAAATGTATAACTTACCAGCTTTTTCCGGAGCTTTCACCACACATCAGAAACCAGTTAGTACGGATACAAACTAGTTAGTACACATAAGAAACTAGTTAGTACACATAAGAAACTAGTTAGTACACAGTTTGTATAATTTTCACATCATCGACCAAAAAAGTTAAATTTAAACACTTAAAATACAAAGTGAACATATTAAAAAAAACAAAAAAAACACCAGTTTGACCAATAAATAAATAAATAAATAAATAAATGCATCAACTTACCAGCTTTTTCCAGAGCTTTCACCACATCAAACAATTTTCTTTTTTTATCAAACAACAGTTTTGAAGGTCAAAAATGAAGTTTCACCTTCAACTTTTGTCAGATTTTAAAGAGAAACTGAAGTCAATGAGGTGAAACTGATAAAGTGATAAAGTGAGTTGAAAGATGGAAACAAGGACAACAGGTTTTATGATACAAAGAACTTTTATATTATATTAAAAATGTATAAAAACACAATTTTTTGTGAAAGTTTTAAGTGGAAAACAGATCTGAAGTGAGATCGTTCAACATTCATGGAATAAACAGAATTTTGTTAAAATAAAATAAAAACAGATTTCATGTCTTCACAGTTGTGTTTGTTATTGATGAATCGTGTTTCTGGGAAACATTTTCACATTTTACATTCATTTAAATATTCATATATTCTATTTTCCAGCATGTAAACATGTTGAGCGATAAAGGCACAATATACATTTGTAGAAAAATATAGAAACATAAGCAGAGAATCTAATAAGACATTTCTTTCACATGATAAACACAGTTATCATTAAGTCTTTGGTTCTGAATATAATCTGATAAAGTCAACGGCTGAGGTATATAAATATATATATATATATATATATATATATATATATATATATATATATATATATATATATATATATAGAGGAGGCTGGAAGAGACAAAGAGTCACTGATATTAATGATTAAATATGAGATATTAACCTCCGATATGACCGAGGACGTCCTTCTGACCATAGATACAGAAAAACGCTTTGACACGAGACACAGGAAATAACTGGTGAGCATCAGAGACTAGTTATTGTGCACTAAAACTAGTTAGGGTGCATCAAAGACTAGTTATTGTACACTAAAACTAGTTAGTGTGCATCAAATACTAGTTATTGTGCACTAAAACTAGTTAGTGTGCATCAAATACTAGTTATTGTACACTAAAACTAGTTAGTGTGCATCAGAGACTAGTTATTGTGCACTAAAACTAGTTAGTGTGCATCAGAGACTAGTTATTGTACACTAAAACTAGTTAGTGTGCATCAAATACTAGTTATTGTGCACTAAAACTAGTTAGTGTGCATCAAATACTAGTTATTGTACACTAAAACTAGTTAGTGTGCATCAGAGACTAGTTATTGTGCACTAAAACTAGTTAGTGTGCATCAGAGACTAGTTATTGTGCACTAAAACTAGTTAGTGTGCATCAAAGACTAGTTATTGTACACTAAAACTAGTTAGTGTGCATCAAAGACTACCTAAACTAGATAGTACACATCAAAGACTAGTTATTGTACACTAAAACTAGTTAGTGTGCATCAGAGACTACCTAAACTAGTACACATAATACACTTGTTAGAAAGCCTAACTAGCTCTACATATAAGAAACTAGTTACTACACATAGTAACTTGTCAGTATGCATAAGAAAACTAGTTAGTACATATAATAAACTAGTTACTACGCACAAGAAACTAGTTACTATGCATACTAAACTAGTTAGTACGCATAAGAAACTAGTTACTATGCAAAAGAAACTAGAGAGTACACATAAGAAACTAGCTAGTATATATAAGAAACTAGTTACTACACATAGTAACTGGTCAGTACACATAAGAAACTAGTTACTATGCATAAGTGCGTTAGTTATGCATAAGTAGTTAGTGCAGATCAGAAACCAGCTGATGCATTTGAAGCTAACGTGAGCATCAAGAAGGAGCTGCTACTAAATATTTACATCAGTAACGAGCAGGAGAATCAGATTATAAAGTCTACGAACACTGAAGAGCTTCTAGTGCAGGAAAGTGATGTTGTGTCTCTTATTGTTTTGCATAGAGAAATGTGTTAAGATATGTTTTCACTTTGGACCTTAAACTCTGGAAGTTTTCTTTTTTTGTCACTTTAAGAACTTGTTTTATTTTGAAAATCACTAAATAATAATTAAAGTACGATCACACCTCCGAGTCCACCTGGAGAAGAAGAGTGGACTCTTTTATTCATCTTTCAGCGGAGCATCCTCGGCACCGTGACCCGAACCCGACCCGACAGATGGTTGGAAACTGTTTGGAAAAGGGCGGGCACTTTCAAAGAATACTTGGCAGGTGATTGGATGGACCATCTGTCAATCAAACTCTAGCTGAAGCCAGTCAGGAGAAGAGAGACTCTCTGATAGAACTGATGCTATAGCAGCAGCTACGCTAACGTCTTCAGGAGCCGCCGTTGTTGTTTAGAACCAACAGTCGCTTCTCCGTCGTCCAATCGCATACCCTAACCCCGGCCCTAAGCCCCGCCCCCAGCTGCAGTAGCTCCTCACTGATTGGTCCAGACACAACGCGTTACTTAAAGCCTGACGAGATGGATTCTCACGTGATCTCGTGACATCGCGAGAATCCAGCTGCCGTGCAAGGTAACCGTGACCCTGCTGACCTTTAAGGTCAAGACCTGCTGCGCACGCACACGCACACACACACACACACACACACACACACACACACACACACACACACACACACATACACGTTTAGTTACTGGTTCTGGGACACAGGCGGCTCAGCAGGATCTCAGAGTACACCTGGTTCACCGGTCCTCTCACGTGATAGGACGAGGCTTTAGGCCACACCTCCTGCTCCGTGTCCGGCACGGCTGATTGGCTGCTGAGTTCAGGTCTAGTTCTGGAGGATCTGGTTCTGTTGGTTGTGGCCGTTGAGTCGTCTGAAAGCCTGGAGGACCAAAACTTCTCCACCTGTGACAGCAGAAGAAGAGGCAGCACCTGGTTTTAATATTCGTTAACGGGGTTCATTGATTGGTGGGATCACGCCTTCTGTGATTGGTCCATTTCTGATCAGGTTCAGTGGATGTTTTTTTCAGACGTGAATCACAAGAAGAAAGCTGTCTTTTCATTGGCTCACAGTTCTCTTCAGTAGAGATGAAACTCTACTAAACCTGGAGATGAACTGCTAGTGTTAGTTAGCCTCCAGCTAACACCGTGACCTCATCATGATGTCATCACTAACAGGGTCTATTGAAGGGATCAATAAACATATTATTATGGGATGTACGAAGCTGTACTACCTCATGAAAGTGGCAGGCACATCGTCCCTGCAGGAACTCTTTGTATCGACCCATCGTGATGCTGAATGTGTCGATGACCTCGTACCCATGATGCTTTGCTGTGGTGATGATGTTCTGGTTCTCTGTGTAGAGATCCTGGATCTCGTTCTGAAGCAACAGAACCGAACAGAACCGAGTGATGTAACACAAGTTCAACAACATGTAACACAGCAGGACAAGAAACAGAAACAAGAAACAGAAACCTACCAGGCTGAGAGACCGGATCCCGTCTACAGGAAGATGGAAACCCATTCCCAGAGACTTCACCACCACCAGAACCTCACTGAGAGACTCTCTGAAGAGGAGGAGGAGGAGGAGGAGGAGGAGGAGGAGGAGGAGGAGGAGGAAGAGGAGGAGGAGGAGGAGAAGGAGAGAGGAGGAGGAGGAGGAGGAGGAGGAGGAGGAGGAGAGAGGAGGAGGAGGAGGAGAGAGGAGGAGGAGGAGGAGGAGGAGGAGGAGGAGGAGAGAGGAGGAAGGTGACCATGTGTTGTCATCGTAGAAATGAACCTATTCATTGTAAATGTTTTGTTATTATTGGATGTTTGAGCTGCTCACCTGTCCAGCACCTCTCTGACGGTCCTCAGGTGATCGGTGTTGAGCCACTGGACTCCTCCCACCACCAGGACCGTCAGGTTAGAGTTCACCAGAGGTCGTGACCTTCAGGGAAGAAACTCATCAGCACCTGAACGTCACGCGACCTCATTAATGCTCCATCAGCTCTTCTTCCCTCTCACCTGTCGATCAGCTGCAGCAGAGCCTGTCTGAAGGTGGGCCTCTGGTTCTTCTCCAACCAGAACCGGGGATAATACGAGTAGCTGACCACAGTCCGGACCCCGTTCAGGTTCCTGTAGACCAGCGTGTCGTGAGCTTTCCCCCAGTCCTCCAGACTGGAGTTCACCCGCTCCATCAGGAAGTACATCATCCCGCGATTGGTTGAGTCGCCGATAAACAAAACCTGAGGAGAGACGGGAGGATTCAAACACCTGACTACATGTTGGAACACGTGTTGGACCAGGTGTTGGACCAGGTGTTGGACCAGGTGTTGGACCAGGTGTTGGACCACTTGTTGGACCAGGTGTTGGACCAGGTGTTGGACTACATGTTGGACCAGGTGTTGGACCAGATGTTGGACTATATGTTGGACCACATGTTGGACCAGGTGTTGGACCAGGTGTTTGACCAGGTGTTGGACCAGGTGTTGGACCAGGTGTTGGACTACATGTTGGACCAGGTGTTGGACCAGGTGTTGGACCAGGTGTTGGACCACATGTTGGACCAGGTGTTGGACCAGGTGTTGGACCAGGTGTTGGACCAGGTGTTGGACCAGGTGTTGGACCAGGTGTTGGACCACATGTTGGACCAGGTGTTTGACCACATGTTGGACCAGGTGTTGGACCACATGTTGGACCAGGTGTTTGACCACATGTTGGACCAGGTGTTGGACCAGGTGTTGGACCACATGTTGGACCATGTGTTGGACCAGGTGTTGGACCACATGTTGGACCAGGTGTTGGACTACATTTTGGACCACATGTTGGACCAGGTGTTGGACCACATGTTGGACCAGGTGTTGGACTACATGTTGGACCACATGTTGGACCAGGTGTTGGACCACATATTAGACCAGGTGTTGGACTACATGTTGGACCAGGTGTTGGACCAGGTGTTGGACCACATGTTGGACCAGGTGTTGGACCAGGTGTTGGACCAGGTGTTGGACCAGGTGTTGGACCAGGTGTTGGACCAGGTGTTGGACTACATGTTGGACCAGGTGTTGGACCAGATGTTGGACTATATGTTGGACCACATGTTGGACCAGGTGTTGGACCAGGTGTTGGACCAGGTGTTGGACCACATGTTGGACCAGGTGTTGTACCACATGTTGGACCACATGTTGGACCAGGTGTTGGACCAGGTGTTGGACCAGGTGTTGGACTACATGTTAAACATTTAAATGAAGGTCACCTTCCTGTCCGTCAGACAGTCCTGCAGCAGCGGCCGATCCACTACCGGGTGGTAACAGCCGTCTGGTTGCCAGGCAACCTCCCTCCAATCACACGTCCTGTTGTCAGAACAGCTGAGACACGGAACCACCCACCGACCTGAGACAGGTGAGAGACAGACAGGTGAGAGACAGACAGGTGAGACAGACAGGTGAGACAGACAGGTGAGACAGAGAGGTGAGAGACAGACAGGTGAGAGACAGACAGGTGAGACACAGACAGGTGAGAGACAGACAGGTGAGAGACAGACAGGAGAGAGACAGACAGGTGAGAGACAGACAGGTGAGAGACAGATAGGTGAGACACAGACAGGTGAGAGACAGACAGGTGAGAGACAGACAGGTGAGACACAGACAGGTGAGAGACAGACAGGTGAGAGACAGACAGGTGAGAGACAGATAGGTGAGAGACGGACAGGTGAGAGACAGACAGGTGAGACACAGACAGGTGAGAGACAGACAGGAGAGAGACAGACAGGAGAGAGACAGACAGGTGAGAGACAGACAGGTGAGAGACAGATAGGTGAGAGACGGACAGGTGAGAGACAGACAGGTGAGAGACAGACAGGTGAGAGACAGACAGGAGAGAGACAGACAGGTGAGAGACAGACAGGTGAGAGACGGACAGGTGAGAGACGGACAGGTGAGACAGACAGGTGAGACAGACAGGTGAGACAGACAGGTGAGACAGACAGGTGAGACAGACAGGTGAGACAGACAGATGAGAGACAGACAGGTGAGAGACAGACAGGAGAGAGACAGACAGGTGAGAGACAGACAGGTGAGAGACAGATAGGTGAGACACAGACAGGTGAGAGACAGACAGGTGAGACACAGACAGGTGAGAGACAGACAGGTGAGAGACAGACAGGTGAGACACAGACAGGTGAGAGACAGACAGGTGAGAGACAGACAGGTGAGAGACAGATAGGTGAGAGACGGACAGGTGAGAGACAGACAGGTGAGACACAGACAGGTGAGAGACAGACAGGTGAGAGACAGACAGGAGAGAGACAGACAGGAGAGAGACAGACAGGTGAGAGACAGACAGGTGAGAGACAGATAGGTGAGAGACGGACAGGTGAGAGACAGACAGGTGAGAGACAGACAGGTGAGAGACAGACAGGAGAGAGACAGACAGGTGAGAGACAGACAGGTGAGAGACGGACAGGTGAGAGACGGACAGGTGAGACAGACAGGTGAGACAGACAGGTGAGACAGACAGGTGAGACAGACAGGTGAGACAGACAGGTGAGACAGACAGATGAGAGACAGACAGATGAGAGACAGACAGGTGAGAGACAGACAGGTGAGACACACCTGGATGGTGTCCTGAGCTGCAGGTCTGAAGTGGACTCTGAGTCCTGATGAGAGGCTGGAGTCCACAAGACCGACCGGGCAGAACCAGCAGACCACAGTCCTGAAACACACAGAGGACAGGTGGAGGTGAGACAGGAAGGGTGGAGGTGAGACAGGAAGTGTGGAGGTGAGACAGGAGGTGTGGAGGTGAGACAGGAAGGGTGGAGGTGAGACAGGACGGGTGGAGGTGAGACAGGAAGTGTTGAGGTGAGACAGGAGGTGTGGAGGTGAGACAGGAAGGGTGGAGGTGAGACAGGAAGTGTGGAGGTGAGACAGGAAGTGATGACGTTGAGTCTGTAGAGCAGAAGATCTGGTTCTTCTTCTTCTTCTCCTCCTCATCACTGACCTCCTCCTCTTCTTCTGTTCTTCTTCTTCTCTCTTTTAAATCAAAGCGTTCTTCTTCTTTGGTGTCACAAATGTGTGGCGAGCGTCGTCCTCTCCTGGTCAGAGGTCAGAGGTCAAATAAACCCGACCGGCGGAGCTCCGAGGCCCCGTGGGAGCCGCCACGTCTAGCCCGACTTCAGAGCCACCGCCATCACACACACACACACACACACACACACACACACACACACACACACACACACACACACACACACACACACGCGCTTCTTCTGCTGCAGGTTTTGCCGCGGCGGCGCCACATTCCTCACCGTGGCGTCGCAGCTCTCAACAAAGTGCAACAAGAAAACTTAACAGGGATTTTCTTGTTCGTACCAAAGCTCAGAGTCACGGGACGCCGCTCTGACATCACCGCCGCCGCCGCCGCCAAACACACCGCGCCCGCTTTCATCACACAGCAAGCAGCCTGCCCAGACCCAGACCCAGACCCAGACCCAGACCCAGATCCAGACCCAGACCCAGACCCAGACCCAGATCCAGACCCAGACCCAGACCCAGTCCCAGACCCAAGACCCAGACCCAGACCCAGATCCAGACCCAGACCCAGACCCAGTCCCAGACCCAAGACCCAGACCCAGACCCAGATCCAGACCCAGACCCAGACCCAGTCCCAGACCCAAGACCCAGACCCAGACCCAGACCCAGTCCCAGACCCAGAGCTCCACACCGCCGCCCCCTTTCATCCCACGATGAATTATCTCATGAGATACGACCTGACTGTGACATCACATCCTGCCCCGCCCCCCCCCGCCCAGCAGCCAATAGGAGAGCAGCTGACCCACCTGCACGAAGCCGCAGGTCACATGATCCCCGAACATGGGCAGACTGGGTCGGCTCTCGCGGTCCACGTGGACGGTGTAGATCGTCATGACGACGGGCTCGGGCCGGGCGTCGTCCGTCACCAGGATGCTGATCCTGCTGTTGCCGAGGCCGACCGGGTAGTTCGCCATCCTGAAGACGAGAACGCCAACGAGTCATCACCACATCATTTCATCCTGTTAGACATAGGTCAGAGGTCAGAGGTCAGAGGTCAGAGGTCAGGGCCCCGGTCTCACCTGGGGCCTCGGTGCTCGTCCAGGTGGACCCGGCAGGCCGAGCTGACGGGTTCTGGACGGATTCGAACCGTCACCGTGTCGAAGGCGAGCTCGGCCCGGTACTCCTTCACCCGCGGGCTGAAGGGGGGGGTCAGCGTGAGGGGGGGGTCGCTGTAGATCTGCCTCAGGTGGGGGTCCACACACGGACCTGGGAAGAATTAATACAAAGATGAATAAATAAAGAAGCAAATGAAAACAGAAATATCAATTCAGGTCACATTTTATCAATTCATTTATTTTTAATATTATTTTTTGCTACATTTAATGACATATTTATTTATTTTTCCGTCCTCCATAGCAGCTGTAACTCACTGACTCCATGAAAAGGTGAAGCCCCCCCCCCTACTGTACATATTTACCAGAAGGGGCGGGGCTTCACCTCTCTATGGCAACCGTATACTTCCTGTTTACATCCCCGAAAGCATTATGGGAAGTGTAGTTCTTCACAGCAGAACATGTCAACAGAAATTTTGCTGATGTGAAGTTAAAGTAATTAGAATATATTTTAGTATGTTTGAACTCTACAACAGGAAACTGGACTTCAAAATAAAGTTGTTTTCTTTTCTTTTTCACCCCCAGGCTTCTGGACCCCTTCTGGACCCCTTCTGAACCCCTTCTGGACCCCTTCTGGACCCCTTCTGAACCCCTTCTGGACCCCTTCTGGACCCCTTCTGGACCTGAACCCACCAGTTGTGGATCCAGCTGTTCTAGATATGAATATTAAACCAGCGTCTCACCTCCACTGTCAGACCCATCCAGGGAAGAAGAAGACAGAGCTGACTCCTGATTGGTGCGTTCTTCATCAGTTCTGCAGAGAACATGATAGACATCATCATCATCATCATCATCATCATCATCATCATCATCATCATCATCATCATCATCATCCTCATCATGATGTCATCTCTAATGATTAACAGAGCGATGCCTCACCTGTAGCTCTGGTTCCTCTGGAGCTCGTAGTAACGACTGATCCTCATCAGGAGACCAGAGACACCCAGAGGACCGGAGGAGGAGGAGGAG
>CAKAOJ020000438.1:240000-257500 GCA_916701645.2 Sebastolobus alascanus | reverse complement strand
TGGCAACCAGAGCAGGAGGCGGGGCTCCGACAGGTGAGTGACTGTCAGACAGAAGAAGATGAAACAGTGAACAGGTGATCAGACTGGAGCTCACCTGACTGAGACAACGTTCTCACCTGTCCGCTGAGTCCTGAGGAAACGGTAGCTTCTGATTGGTTGGTCCACAGGCATGTGGCCTCATGGGTAATTCAGATCCTGACACAATGGAACACAAACAGGTACGTGAGTCACACCTGTCGGCTTCAAAATAAACTTTATTTACAAGAATTTACACATAAAGTCTCATGTGAAGTTACGTTGAACAGCAGTGAGCTCTTATTTTGAAAAAAAGTAAATAACTCATCTGATTGGATGAGAACAGATCATGTGACTGTGGTAAAGATGATGTCATAACTTTTAAACTTTGACCATCAGGTGCTTTTTGTTTCATGCTCACCTGGACAGGTAACATGTTACCTGGACAGGTAACATGTTACCTGGACAGGTAACATGTTACCTGGACAGGTAACTGTTCCCTGTTTGATTCACCTGTCCAGGTAACATGTTACCTGTCCAGGTAACTGTTTCCTGTGTGACTCACCTGTCAGGTGTGAGTGAGTGAAGAAGTGACAGAGACCTCCGCCTGCATCAGAGAACGCCTCCATCACCCCGGGCAGCAAGTTCACCTGAGGACACAGAGACACAGGTGAGTCCAGAAGGACTCAGGTAACACCATGTGACTCTCTGATGTACAGGTGAGTCTCACCGTCTGATGATGCTGCAGGTGAGAGAAGGAGATTCTCCTCAGACAGCTTCTCTCTGAACTACTGAGACACAGCAACAGGCTCCACCCACTCACACCTGTAACCACGGAGACACAGACAGGAAGTTACACCTGTAACCACGGAGACACAGACAGGAAGTTACACCTGTAACCACGGAGACACAGACAGGAAGTCACACCTGTAACCACGGAGACACAGACAGGAAGTCACACCTGTAACCACGGAGACACAGACAGGAAGTCACACCTGTAACCACGGAGACACAGACAGGAAGTCACACCTGTAACCACGGAGACACACAGGAAGTCACACCTGTAACCACGGAGACACAGACAGGAAGTCACACCTGTAACCACGGAGACACAGACAGGAAGTCACACCTGTAACCACGGAGACACAGACAGGAAGTCACACCTGTAACCACGGAGACACAGACAGGAAGTCACACCTGTAACCACGGAGACACAGACAGGAAGTCACACCTGTAACTACGGAGACACAGACAGGAAGTCACACCTGTAACCACGGAGACACAGACAGGAAGTCACACCTGTAACCACGGAGATTTATACAATTTTATACTTGGAAGTTGAACTTTTTTTGTGTTCATTTTGCAGACTCTGTCCGAGGCGCCGCCTCCAACGCTGTACGCAGATCTCTTTATACACCCACGATCTGAATAAACGCCACATAACGCACTCCTAATAAATACGTCCCGTAGATCTGAAGAGCTCTCAACGCTTCACTTCCTGTAGTCCTCAGAAAAGCCAACGCCATCAGACCAACACACACAGACGAGCAGCAGGAATGTTGCTTTGAATCATGTGATTAAAGTTCATGAACTTCATTTCATGTTGCTGTCAAAATAAAAGAACTAAAGAAGAGCAGGCAGAGAGAGAGAGAGAGAAACAGGAAGCAGCCTGTCAAAACAAAAGGAGTATGACCATATATGGAGACACAGTGGGAACATGTGGAAGTGATTGTGGAGGAAACAGGAAACGCTCTGCTGGGAGTTTTGGCCCAAACAGTGACTGAAAACATGAAGTTAGTCCAGCGACAAACAGAGACAGACGGAGCAGAGCAGCAGGAACTCTGATCTATAAATGTTGGGTTTTTATTCTGGTTTTATAGAAATCACTGAATCATCCGGAGCTTTTACTTCTGGTTTCCAGTTTAAACAGGTTTACATTTAGTCGTGCAGCTGTGACAGGAAGTCTCCACCCAAACTAAACTACTACACACAGAAACATCAGTGTGTTTGAACATCAATCAAACTAAACTTCTGTAGGAACTCAGTTTAAAGGCAGAAGAAGAAGAATATTCCTTTAGAACAATGTACAGATGGAACCTGCCAAAATAAACAAATAAATGATAGAATATATAAATGTCATTAAATGTAGCAAAAATAATATAAACAAATGTAGCCATTAATCAATTGATATTTCTGTTTTAATTTTCCCTTTTATTTATTTATGCATTTATTTTTAGTATTTTGAAAAGAAAGATTCCATTTATTTTATATTTATTTTTGCATTTGATTTAATTGATTTATTTCTGCATTCATTTTTTATTTATTCTATATTTATTTTTAAATTTGTGTATTTATTTATTTATTTATGCACAATTTTCCTCTTTGCATTTCACCTCTTATTTATTTCCCCAAACGTATTTATTTCTGTATTCTTTTCTTTTTACATTTCTCCCTCATCATGCAAGTTGTGCAGAAATACATAAATAAATGCATACATTTTTAAAATAAATACATAAATAAATAAAAGTGAACATTAAACAGAAAAGTAAATAAATAAGGGAAATAATACAAAGATAAATAAATAAAGAAGCAAATTAAACAGTTTTATGTCACATTTTATTATTTAATTAATGGCTACATTTATTTTAATATTATTTTTGCTATACTCAATGATATGTGTATTTATTTATTGAGTCATTTATGTATTTATATTGGCAGGTTCCATCCTCCAAAACAAATATATGTATATAACTGTAATATAATATAATATAATATAATATATAATGTGTGTATATATCAGGTTAAACAGCGTATTGTTACCGTGGCTGGTTCTGAGGAAGCTGCTGGTCTCGGCGTATCTGGACAGCTGGACCTCGTAGCCCATCTGCTGCAGGACCTGCTGGTACAGCTGGACCTCGGGGTCAGAGGTCAGGTGTCGACCCGTCAGAACCACGGCCCAGCGCCGCCGGGGGGGCAGCTGGGACCGGACCTGGATCTGAGGGAGATTTAACAAGAGAAGCCATCAGGACACTCTGAGTCCGAAATAAACATCTGTTTTAAACTCATAAAGTCGGAGAAGATCAACAACAAGCAGAAGGTTCAGTTCACTCAACTGTCAGCTGTAAAAACACTCTGACTGGGTTTCAGAACAAGAAACACACAGCAGATCTAACTTACAAACACACTGGACAACATATAAACACATATATATATATATATATATACTGTATATACTTACATGTTAAATGTGTATAAATGTACGTGAACAACAGTAAAGACAACAAACGACCGACTGCTCCTTTAAACAGCTGAAGGTTTTACTGCTGTCATAAAATAAACCAAACACACACCAGCGACAAGACTCTCAGCCTCACACTGTGTGTGTGTGTGTGTGTGTGTGTGTGTGTGTGTGTGTGTGTGTGTGTGTGTGTGTGTGTCTGTCAGCTGTCAGTTTGCACTCAGTTATCTGTCAGGAACTGGATCCTCAGCTGATTAACGACACAAATATTTATATCAGGGACGCTGGTACTTAAAATACCCAACACACACACACATGCTCTGAACGGAGGCGTCTGATTGGTCCCTGCAGCTGTCAATCATCCTGCAGTAAAATAACACCTCGGTGCACGCGGCCATTGATCCCTCATGATCTAAAAATACTGGAACAATGAGCCAGAAGGAGATTCGACCCAGCAGGACGGCCCGGACAGAACTCATTCAAAGAACTGCTGTTTAAAGATTAAAGGCTGAATAAACATTAATGCTTATTAAAGTCTGTTTACTTCAAATCCACCAAACAGCATTTATTATACTAGCTTTTAACTTTTAGTGAAGCTTTGTGTTGGATTACAATTAACTGATATGATTATTTTAGATAAAAAAAGACACTATTGATTGATTATAATGATGCTGAATTCATCAGAGAACATTAAGAAGAATCTGATAAGATATTAAAATGTATTGTTGCTGCCCAAAACCAAGCAAATCTTAAAATGCCCTGTTTTTAAATGAAGTTTGGTTCCACACCAGCTTTCTCCATTAATGAGTGAAACAGGCTGTAAAGTGTTAAATTCAGTTGTTTTCATGAAATACTTTTTAACTTCTAGTGAAGGTTTGTGTTGGAGTAATATCTGAATTAATTGGTGACATTATTATTTTGAAATGTAATGAAATATCATATTGAGGATGAAGTGGATCCATGAGTCTAATAAAGCTTTAGATCAGCTGTGATGTCGTAACCGATCCTTGGTGAAGTGATGTTCTAACGCCTGTTGTGTGTATTTGTTGTGTATTTATTGTGTATTTGCTGCATTAATTATCTTTAAAAGACAGAATATTAAATGGAGTTTGGTGACGGGCGGCTACTCTTACCAAAAAAGAAGTATATCAAGTTTATTTTATGCAGTAAACTTAAGTATAGTTCAAGTAAATTCCCATGTATACTTTATGTAATAAGTGTACTAATATCAATGTACTAATAGTATACTTGTAAGTGTACTACTTCAATACTTCTTTGACTAAATTGGCCCATTTTTTAGTTTATAAAAGTGTACTCTAAGTATTCTTTAAATGTCAGAGTAATACACGTTGAGTACACAACTAGTTTCCATCCAAGTTGTATTTTGTACTGCAACTATACTATGAACTATACTACAAGTGAACTTATAGGTATACTGTTAGTATATATACTCGTAGCCCACTTTTTAGTTTATGGAAGTACACTTTAAAGTATACTCTCAGTAAACTACTTGTTTAACAGTTTTTATACTGCAAATATACTTGTAAGTTTTCTTTAAGTGAACTTATAGTACTTAGCCAAATGCACTTATACTTTTCTGTATACTTGCCAAGTATACTTAGACTCGTCTGTATACTTGCCAGTATAAGCCAAGTATACTTAAGTATAATTTTGTTAAGTATATCTCTGATAAGTACATAAATAGTAAACTTAAAGTATACTCTCTTATAATAAGTTTTAAAGAAGTATACTAATAGCACACTTGAATAAACTTGTAAACATCAGCATCATCACAGCATCATCACAGGTAAACTCACCTGTAGAGCCTGCAGAGCGGAGATGAACCTCCTGGTCTCCTCCATCAGAACCTCATCGGACGGCGTCCTGTCGGCGGCGGGTTGTTGCGGTCCGGACCGGAGCCGGTTCCGGTTCAGCACCAGGTTCTGGTAGAAGAGACACACCGTCACCCCGAGCAGCAGCAGCAGCGGACCGGAGCAGGACCGGCGGCGGAGCAGCAGCATCCCGGTGTCCCGAAGGAGGAACCGCATCACTTCACATCCTCCTCTTCATCATCTTCATCATCTCCTCCTCCTCCTCCTCCTCTTCCTCCTCCTCCTCCTCCTCCTCCTCCTCCTCCTCCTCCTCCTCCTCCTCTGGTAGGTATTATAATAACCTTCTGATGGGTTATATTTCTGCCGAATTTACAGTCGGATCCACAGAGTCAGAGAGAAGAATTCACTCATGTTGTAAAGTCCAAAGAACTTCCATCAATAAGTCCAGTGTTAAAACGCACTACTTCTCCAGGAGGCCGCTGAGTGCGCAGCAGAACCGCCGAACTGCGACCCGTCTCCTCTCCGGGGAGATCATCTGGGTTTAATGAGGTTCCTCTAATTGTCCTCCTGCTTTAACTCAGTCCAAAGTCTTCTTCCTTTAATCCTGTCAGCTGATGAAGACTCAGAACAGCCGGTATCACAGAAGAACAGACCGTGAAAACTCCAAACAGATCCGTTAAAGTCGAGGGTTAAAAACGGAGGAGAAGCGGAGGAAGTCTGGAGTCGGAGAGAAGTTTAAAAACAACCGACCCGCCGCTGGAGAGAGAGAGAGAGAGAGAGACCATCTGGTTCCACTTAACTCCAGCAGGAGGAGGAGGAGGAGGAGGAGGAGGAGGAAGAGGAGGAGGAGGAGGAAACAACAAGCTGCTGTAGATCCACAGAGTCCGGATCAACCTGGACTCTATTCTTCTTCTGTTAGTGTCCCACCTAGAACCAGAACCAGACCCAGAAACCAGAACCAGAACCAGGATCCAGAGAGTTTCTTCAGCTGGAGTCTGGTTAGTAGAAAGTGATCTGCTGCTCTGTAGGAGGTCAGCACCTCCTCCTCTTCCTCTTCCTCCTCCTCCTCCTCCTCCTCCTCCTCCTGCTGCTGAGAGTTATTTATGGAACACACACACACACACACACACACACACACACACACACACACACACACACACACACACACAGTACATGTATATATGTGTGTGTTACTGCTACCTACTCAGCGGTGGAAGAAGTATTCCCATCTATTACTGCAGTAAAAGTACCAACACCACAGTGTAGAAATACTCTGTTACAACTAAAAGTACTATCAGCGAGCACAGTATCGCTGTCCGGTGGTAAAAAAACACACCAGCACTCAGATAAACAGTATTTCTTATTTTACTGTGGGATAAACTAAGAAATACCCTCAACAGGTAAAGGGTTTTTCTTGGTTTATAATAAAGGAGATAAACAGTATTTCTTAGTTTACTGAGGGATAAACTAAGAAATACCCTTAACAGATAAACAGTATTTCTTAGTTTACTGAGGGATAAACTAAGAAATACCCTCAACAGATAAAGGGTCTTTCTGAGTTTATAATAAAGGAGATAAAGGGTATAAGAACAGATAAACAGTATTTCTTAGTTTACTGAGGGATAAACTCAGAAATACCCTCAACAGGTAAAGGGTATTTCTGAGTTTATCCCACAGTAAACTAAGAGAAACTCTTCCTCTGTGAGTGCCGGTGATTTGTTTCTTCTACAACTAAAAGTCCTCCATTCAACATTTTACTTAAGAGTAAAAGTACAAAACTATTGGAATTAGAATATATTTAAAGTACCAAAAGTACTTATTTCCCTCTGAGATAAAGTGGAGTAGAAGTAGAAAGTAGCAGAACATGGAAATACTCCAGTAAAGTGTACTTTAGTACAGAACTTATATCTTTATAATACTGTTTTACTATTACATCACAATATT
The DNA here is from genome assembly GCA_916701645.2 of Sebastolobus alascanus. Taxonomy (NCBI): domain Eukaryota; kingdom Metazoa; phylum Chordata; class Actinopteri; order Perciformes; family Sebastidae; genus Sebastolobus; species Sebastolobus alascanus. The sequence goes on along the minus strand of CAKAOJ020000438.1, from coordinate 250,471 downwards.
CTTATTTTAAAAGTACTACTACCAGTGTAGAAATACTCTGTTACAACTAAAAGTCCTATAGTAGAAAGTAGCAGAACATGGAAATACTCCAGTAAAGTACAAGTAGCTGTAAAGTGTACTTTAGTACAGAACTTACATCTATATAATACTGTTTTACTACTATATCACAATATACTTGTAGTAAAAGTACAAATACCAGTGTAGAAATACTCTGTTACAACTAAAAGTCCTGCATTCAACATTTTACTTGAGTAAAAGTACATAAGTACCAGCATCTAAATATACTTACAGAACAAAAAGTAAAAGTAGTAATTATGCAGAATATTATACTGTATATATATTATATAATAATAATTATTGATGCGTTCAGGAGCATCAATCAGAATCTGTAAAGTAACTAAAGCTGATAAATGTAGTGGAGTAAAAAGTACAATACTTACTCTGAGAAGTAGTGGAGTAGAAGTAGAATACTTACTCTGCGAAGTAGTAGAGTAGAAGTAGAAAGTAGCAGAACATGGTAATACTCCAGTAAAGTACAAGTAGCTGAACTTATACCTATATAATATTGTTTTACTACTATATCACAGTATTCTGAAAGGGTTCTTTAACACAGATATTTGCTGTGTTGTACTGTAAATATTGTGTATTTATTTCTCTAATTTATTGAATCAATTTATCTGATTTCTGTGATTTAAGTATTCTGATCCTAAACTGACATTTAACAGCTTTAATGATTTATATTATAATAATAATAATGATGATCAGTGTGGAGCCTCCTGGTGGAGGAAACACACAGTTACACAGCTTTAACTTTTAAATAACCTGAAATCTCTTTAAATCACATTAGTGGAGTTTTACAGGTTAATCACTGACTCTAAAGCTCAAGTAGGATTTATAAATTTGATTAATAAAAGTAAAACATAAATATCTTCAAATGTCTTTTGGTCCAAAACACAGAAAACTGATGGACAGAGAGATAAGATAAGATAAGATAAGATATTCCTTTATTAGTCCCACAGTAGGGAACTGGTTGATCTGTGGACTCAACAATAAGGCAAAAACATGAACTAAGTCTTCGGTTTGAACCTGGAGAGGAATGAGATGAAGACTCTGAACATCACAGACTATAAACGTGATGAAGATTTAAGAGATTAAAACTCTCTCAGCGGTTCCTGAACATCACAAACTGGAAATCTGCAGTTTGATTTCAACAAAAGTCAAACTAAAAGTCAACAGATACCAAAACATCTTCATCATTTTATTGGACCTTTTGTTTTTAAACATAACAGACAGACGGAGAGAGGCCCGGTTCACACCTGGAATCAACATCTGCAGGTACAGGTGTGAAGCTCTAACCATCATTAAAGCCCATCTTTAATCTAATACCAGGTGTGAACGGGGACGGACAGACAGACAGACACACACAGACGGACATGTTTGTTCTCTACGAGGTCAGAGGAGACTCATATCAGGCTTCTGTAGTTGTAGTCCAACAGCTCATGTTTGGAGTTTTTAGGGAGAATACTCTGATTAATGGAGTTATTAAAACAGAAACTAAACAATTCTGACATTTAAAAAAATCTAACAAGTTAAAATCTGGATGTTAAAGACAGAAAATTATATCATAAAGTCAAAAATCTTCGTTACAAGAGACGAGTGTTGATTTCAGGATCAGATATATATACATATCTGATATCTGATATCAAATATATATACATATCTGATATCTGATATCAGATATCGGGCCGATACTGACTCCAACAGCTGGATCGGGTATCAGTGACAATGGATCAGTTCTATATGTATATACTACTATATATATTATATACTATAATATTAACTCCTGTTGAAGTTTAGACCAACTTGTTGCTTGTAAAACACTGAGATTATAATTCCTGTTAATTTGGAAGATTTTTACCAAATTTCTGGAGCACAATTTATTACTTAAATAATAAATAACTAAATAAATTCATATCTATCCAGAATCCCAACTTGTTGGCTGCCTTCAGCTTCCATCCCAACATCTTTGATCAAGAAGCAGGTTTCACTCTATTGAAATTACAATTTTGAGGAAAATAATTTAGACAAAATCTAATATTTCTGATTTATATTTTGAGATTTACGTTCCGAAGACAGAAAGTGTGACGATTTGTTTATTACAGTCAGTTTTTAAGTAGTTTAATTTGATTCATCTTGTGTGTTTTCCAGTGACAGCAGGGAGAGAAAGATTTAAATAGACGAGCTGACCCCGACAGGTTGACCTCTGACCTCTGACCCCGGCCAGGAGAGGTCCACTTCACCTCAACGTTTCATCGGAGTCATTAAGACAAGTTGTTTCAGTAGTTTTAGGGAGTGAAACATGAATGTTTAATCTTTAATAATCAGTCATGAAGAGGAGGAAAGAGGGTTAACCTTTGTAACCCTAACCCCTGACCCCTGACCCCTGACCTCTAACCTCTAACCTCTAACCTTAACCCTCGTATAGAACATAAAGAATTCAGATTTTAGTTTCACACATCTGACTTTAATGTGACCAAATAAAACCTGGATGAATAATCGGAGTAATTAAAGAGGAAAATAAGAACAAATCAGACAGAAATCTTCTAGTTTTGGGGCTTTAAAATAGAAAAAGTATGTGTGGAGGATAACGGGTGATTTCTGTTGGCACAAAGTGTTGTTGTCTTGTTTGTGAGCAGCCTGTTGACCTCTGACCTCAGTGATGTGTTTAAGGAGGTTAAAATCCAACATGGCGGCGGCGCTGAGTCTATTTGTGGCGGCTGCCTCTCCTCTTCATGGCGGCGGTGCACTGAGGACAGAACCACTTCCCTTTAGGAGCCTCCGTCAGACCCACACAGCCGTAATGGAACCACTCGATGGGGCACTGAAGGGGTTAAATATCATATTAATATGAGTTAATATTCACTCATAATACACAGGTTTACTAGGGCACTGAAGGGGTTAAATATTATATTAATATTCATAAATATTCACTCATAATACACAGGTTTACTAGGGTACCGAAGGGGTTAAATATTATATTAATATTAATAAATATTCACTCATAATACACAGGTTTACTAGGACACTGAAGGGGTGAAATATTATTTTAATATTAATAAATATTCACTTATAATACACAAGTTTACTAGGACACTGAAGGGGTTAAATATTATATTAATATTAGTTAATATTCACTCATAGTACACAGGTTTACTAGGGCACTGAGAGGCTTAAATATTATATTAATATTAATACATATTCACTTATAATACACAGGTTTACTAAGGCACTGAAGGGGTTAATATTATATTAATATTAATACATATTCACTTATAATACACAGGTTTAATAAGGCACTGAAGGGGTTAATATTATATTAATATTAATACATATTCACTTATAATACACAGGTTTACTAGGGCACTGAAGGGGTTAAATATTATATTAATATTAGTTAATATTCACTCATAATACACAGGTTTACTAGGACATCTTATCTACAGCAAATATTCAATAACAGTAAAACTAATAAACATGATACTCACATCTGTATTATCACAGCCGACCATTTCTCCATAAGACACCTGGAAGATATTAATAATATTATTAATACAACCTCTTAATCAATGAAGCAGTCTGACATCACACCCACGTCACACAGTGATTGGACAGCTGTGAAGTCTGTGTCGTACCTGGTTACAGGTGTGTTATAGGGGCTCGTACCTGGTTACAGGTGTGTTATAGGGGCTGGTACCTGGTTACAGGTGTGTTATAGGGGCTGGTACCTGGTTACAGGTGTGTTATAGGGGCTCGTACCTGGTTACAGGTGTGTTATAGGGGCTCGTACCTGGTTACAGGTGTGTTATAGGGGCTCGTACCTGGTTACAGGTGTGTTATAGGGGCTCGTACCTGGTTACAGGTGTGTTATAGGGGCTGGTACCTGGTTACAGGTGTGTTATAGGGGCTGGTACCTGGTTACAGGTGTGTTATAGGGGCTGGTACCTGGTTACAGGTGTGTTATAGGGGCTCGTACCTGGTTACAGGTGTGTTATAGGGGCTGGTACCTGGTTACAGGTGTGTTATAGGGGCTGGTACCTGGTTACAGGTGTGTTATAGGGGCTCGTACCTGGTTACAGGTGTGTTATAGGGGCTGGTACCTGGTTACAGGTGTGTTATAGGGGCTCGTACCTGGTTACAGGTGTGTTATAGGGGCTGGTACCTGGTTACAGGTGTGTTATAGGGGCTCGTACCTGGTACAGGTGTGTTATAGGGGCTGTACCTGGTTACAGGTGTGTTATAGGGGCTCGTACCTGTTACAGTGCAGTATAGGGGCTGTACCTGGTTACTAGGATGTGTATAGGGGCTCGGTACCTGGTACAGGTGTAGTTATAGGGGCTCGTACCTGGTGTTACAGGTGTGTTATAGGGGCTCGTATCTGGTTACAGGTGTGTTATAGGGGCGCGGTACCTGGTTACAGGTGTTTATAGGGGCTGGTACACTGGTTACAGGTGTGTTATAGGGGCTCGTACCTGGTTACAGGGTGTGTATAGGGGCTCGGTACCTGTTACAGGTGTTGTTATAGGGGCTGGTACCTGGTTACAGGTGTGTTATAGGGGCTCGTACCTGGTTACTGTGTGTTATAGGGGCTGTGGTACCTGGTACAGGTGTGTTTATAGGGGGCTCGGTACCTGGTTTACAGGTGTGTTATAGGGGCTCGGTACCTGGTTACAGGTGTGTTATAGGGGCTCGTACCTGGTTACAGATGTATTATAGGGGCTCGTACCTGGTTACAGGTGTGTTATAGGGGCTGGTACCTGGTTACAGATGTATTATAGGGGCTCGTACCTGGTTACAGATGTATTATAGGGGCTGGTACCTGGTTACAGATGTGTTATAGGGGCTCGTACCTGGTTACAAGTGTGTTATCGGGGCTCGTACCTGGTTACAGGTGTGTTATCAGGGCTGGTACCTGGTTACAGGTGTGTTATAGGGGCTGGTACCTGGTTACAGATGTGTTATAGGGGCTGGTACCTGGTTACAGGTGTGTTATAGGGGCTCGTACCTGGTTACAGGTGTGTTATAGGGGCTCGTACCTGGTTACAGGTGTGTTATCGGGGCTCGTACCTGGTTACAGGTGTATTATAGGGGCTGGTACCTGGTTACAGGTGTGTTATAGGGGCTCGTACCTGGTTACAGGTGTATTATAGGGGCTCGTACCTGGTTACAGATGTGTTATAGGGGCTCGTACCTGGTTACAGGTGTGTTATAGGGGCTGGTACCTGGTTACAGGTGTATTATAGGGGCTGGTACCTGGTTACAGGTGTGTTATAGGGGCTGGTACCTGGTTACAGGTGTATTATAGGGGCTCGTACCTGGTTACAGGTGTGTTATAGGGGCTCGTACCTGGTTACAGGTGTGTTATCGGGGCTCGTACCTGGTTACAGATGTGTTATAGGGGCTCGTACCTGGTTACAGATGTGTTATAGGGGCTCGTACCTGGTTACAGGTGTGTTATAGGGGCTCGTACCTGGTTACAGGTGTGTTATAGGGGCTCGTACCTGGTTACAGGTGTGTTATCGGGGCTCGTACCTGGTTACAGATGCAGTATCGGGGCTCGTTGGGGTCGTAGGTCCAGTCCACCTGGCTGTTGGCCTCAGCTTCGGGCAGCGCTGAAGCCTGCTGGGAAAGCTCCTGAGCCAGCGCTGACGACGAAGAGCATGACGACAGAGAGGAAGAGGAGGACGATGAAGAGGACTGGTGGTTGGAAGACTTGATGCTGCTTCTGGAAAAAACAGGAAGACGAGACGGTGAAGAACGTTTCAAATCTACACAAAAGACCAACGGTATAAATATCTGTCAAGGTATCAAAGAAAAGAGTTCCTGTTATCAGCAAACCTTTAGCTCTCTAAACGGAAGTTAGGCTTGAGGGTACAGGTGTGTGTACAGGTGTGTGTACAGGTGAGTGTACAGGTGAGTGTACTGGTGTGTGTACAGGTGTGTGTACAGGTGAGTGTACAGGTGAGTGTACTGGTGTGTGCACTGGTGTGTGTACAGGTGTGTGTACAGGTGAGTGTACAGGTGTGTGTACAGGTGAGTGTACAGGTGTGTATGTGTGTGTGTACAGGTGAGTGTACAGGTGAGTGTACTGGTGTGTGCACTGGTGTGTGTACAGGTGTGTGTACAGGTGAGTGTACAGGTGTGTATGTATGTTCAGGTGTGTGTACAGGTATGTGTTCAGGTGTGTGTACGGGTGTGTGTACTGGTGTGTGTACAGGTGTGTGTACAGGTGTGTGTACAGGTGCGTGTACAGGTGTGTGTACAGGTGTGTGTACAGGTGTGTGTACAGGTGTGTGCGGCTGCCTCACTTGGACTTGCGCCCCCTGGAGTCGGAGGCGGTGGGGGGGGTGAGGGTCTGGGTGAGGGTGGAGGCCAGAGCGGAGGACGAGTACCCGGTGGTGTCCCGGGACAGAGCGAACTCTCTGCTCAGCTGGAAGTCGTTGTTCTTGATGGCTTCGTAGCTCGCTTTCAGACTGGACGTCCTCCGGCCCTCCTTCATCTGGACACCACAAACATGTATCAACATCCAACTAATCCACCCAAACCCCAGATGTTGCGTTTATTCTGATAGAATAACCCAGATGTGTGTAGTTCCCTGGTACCTGTGCAGTGGCCTGTACAGCCTGAGCAGCAGCCATGGTGATGGCGCCGGCGCCGGCCCCGGGCCCGGCCGGCAGAGAGCTCAGGTTGTAGGAGGCCAGCGGCTGAGAGGAGTTCACGCTGTACACGTTGTTGGTGGACGAAGACGTGCTGTTGGTACGGCAGCCTGCAGAGGACACACGGTCGGTTAACACACAGGTAACACACAGACTGAGGGCTGCACAGGTGAGCGTCGTCGTGGTTACCTGGCGTGTTCTCCTTGGAGGCGTCTGATGTGAGCGTGGACAGCAGAGCTTCGGACTTGAACTTCTTCTCTGGAACGTGTTCTGTAGTGTGGTGAGTCGGAGCGCTGTACTTCCTCTCTGTTAACACACAAACACACGTTTCAGTCAAACAACCTCACGCTTCCTTCATATCGTTAACAAACCGACTTCAGAACCAGAGAGAATCTGCATCAGGTAACGAGCCCGACGGCGGTCCGTCCCTAATAAAGGCCGTTACAGGTCAGTCAGTACTTACTCTCGGCGGCGGTGTGAGAGTGGGCGTGATGGTTGTTGACCGGCTGAGACGGACTGTCCATCTCTAAAGATCCTGAGGACAAGAACCAGACAGGTTTGCTCTAACATGTCAGAAACACTGATTCAACAACAGAAATAAATAAATAATCATCTTTAATGAATATAAAAATCTGTCAGAGTGACTTACGTCTCTCCAGGACCTCAGTGATGCCGGCGTTGTCGGCCTCCAGCTCCATCTTGAACTTGGCCAGTTCCTGGTCCAGTTTACGCAGGTGACGATCCACCTGAAGGAATAATAAAATAATAAAATACAATAAAGAGCAGCAGAAATCACAAGAGGGAGGTTTCCTTCATCTTGATGTCATAACAACAGTGTTGAATCACTGAGTGTGTTATTAACTGAGCAGCATGTAATCAGGTTTCATTATTAAGTCTTTGACTGACATCTGGAGGATGTTGACGTGAACTACAGGGAAACACTCAACCTGGAAACGTTCTGAGCTTTATTTAACTCATAAATATCTCTGTTCAGTCACTCTCTCTTTATTTACATCCTCCTTATCTACAGAAACAACAACACACTTCTCTTTACTCACCAGATCATAAATCTGATTGGCCAGCTGGACTTTCTCATCTGCATCTTCCAAAGCTTTGTAATAATCCTGAAACACAGTTTATTAATAATTTACTCATTATTAACACATGAACACAACTCTAATATCTCTAATATCACTGTAGCTTCTCTGTAGAATACACTATTTATTCATACGTAATATTATATTAGTTTTGTTTGGGGCTGCATAACTATTATTTTCATTATCGATTAATCTGTTGGTTATTTTCTCCATTAATTGTTTGGTATAAAATATACATAGTACATTATATAATAGTGAAAATGTCTGTCCAGTTTCTCACAGTCCAAAGTGATATCTTTAAACGTCCAAAGATATTCACTTTAATATGATAGAAAACAGAGAAAAGCAGCAAATCTCCATTATTGAGAGGCTGAAAACAGCATTTTCAAAATTATTCAACGATAAATCATTGATCAAAATAGTTGCTGATTATTTTTCTGTCGATCGACTGACTAATCGTAGTTCTATTGTGTAATAAATGATGAATTAACACATTCATTTGGTACAGTTGTTGTTAAAAACATTGAATCAACAGTAAAGTGTCTCTGACCTTCTTAATGACCTCCATCTGCTCTTCTCTCCACTCTGGTTTGTTCTTCTTGGCGTTGACGAAGAACTCGATCACCTTCTGCTCCAGCTGATCGGTGGCGTCTGAACAAACACAAACACTCTCAGTGAGTAACGATGAATAAAAAGCTGTTAACTAACACAGACACATATTTATATTCACTTCACTTCATGTTCTGGACTGTTGTTCACACTAAATAAGACATTTACTTTAGTCAACTCTGACAAACTGATATGGACATTGTTTATAAAGTGTTGTTAGAGTGCATTAATTTTAGTCAGAAAAATAAACCATAGAGTTGTTCCCATACCGATACCAGTATCAGAAATGCATCAAATATGCCACATTATAGAAGCTACTCATATAATAATCTCCATTCACTCTGTTGTAAACTAGAACCAGACAAACAGGTGATCTTTAGTAAATAAATGTTCCCGTTATAACTGAGTCCAGGCTGTTAGCCGGCTCCGCTAACAGACATGCTAACTACAGTCTGGAGGTAAATATTGTTGTTTAAATGAAGCTAGGGAGCTGTTAGCCGGCTCTGCAAGCATACAGGCTATCAGACATGCTAACACACATGATAACTACAGTCTGAAGGTAAATAATGTTGTTTATTGCTCAGTTTTCACTGTTGTTGAGACTGATGTATAAATACCTGGACTAAATATTAGTGTTTTACATTAAATATCCTTAAAAAACGTGGGTAGTTGCTCATTGCTGCTCACACTCTACCTTAAAATATATGGAAATAAAGACATTACTGAAACTGTAAATGTATGCAAATGGAAATAAATAAATATAATATAAATGTAAAAATAAATTAATAAATAAAAATAAATGAAAAATAAATGCAAAAATGAATAAATAAATAAAACTAAAAATTAATAGAAAATAAATACATACATGAATAAAAGGGTAAATTAAAGAGAAGAGTAAATAAATAAGGGAATTAATACAAAGATAAATAAATAAAGAAACAAATTAAAACAGAAATATCAATTTATGTCACCTTTTATCAATTAATTAATGACTACATTTATTTTTAATGTTGTTTTTGCTTCATTTACTGACGTATTTATTTATTTAATTATCTATTTATTTAAATTTAGGGAGCTGTTAGCCGGCTCTGCTAGAATACAGGCTAACTGGAGGTAAATATTGTTGTTTTAAATGAAGCTAGGGAGCTGTTAGCCGGCTCTGCTAGCATACAGGCTAACTGGAGGTAAATATTGTTGTTTTGGATAGGATAGCAATTTATTTATCCCCGTGGGGAAATTTCAGTTTCTAAGCAGCACAGATTCTAACAAAAAACAGTTCATAAAATAAAATAAGAACAGAAATAAGAATAAGAATAGGAATACAATACAATAAATAAGAATAAAAAATATCCAAGGGATAAGAACACTAGTAAAATGATGTTATAAGGGTAAATAAAAGGTAAATAAATATGTGCAATATAAATAAATTATAAATAAATTATGTGCTATAACAGCAGTGTAAATATTATATACATGTGAACAACGTGAATAGGACTAAAGGGGCAAAAACAGATGAAGTAGGGAGCCAACTGGAGGTAAATATTGTTGTTTAAAATGAAGCTAAGGAGCTGTTAGCGGTGTTAAACCGGGTGTATAACCGGGTGTATAACCGGGTGAGAGCCCCGGTGTGATGAGCCGTTACCCGGCGGTGCAGTACCCACTCTGAACCTGCAGGTCCATCTCCCTCATCTCGGTGAACCGATCCCGCAGGTCCATCGGAAGCTGCTCGATCACTGCAGGAGAAGAAAGAGGGTTAGCCTGTTAGCTGTTAGCATGCTAAGCTAACGGCCGGAGCCGCCCCGACCGCCCGAACACACACAGTTAATGCACAAAATGCTTCATTAACCCGGCCGCTGCATCGTTACAGTCCCGTACTCACTCTCCAGGTAATCCTCCAGGTACAACATGACGGCGGATTTAACGTTTTTAGCGTTTTTACGGAACAATTTTCTTCTTCCAATATGGCGCCGCGAGCCGCTGTGTCGCTCGGAAGAAAATACAGCTAGAAAATGAGGTCAGAGATGGTGACGCAAACGGCTGCCGGTGGTCTGA
>CAKAOJ020000438.1:220000-235000 GCA_916701645.2 Sebastolobus alascanus | reverse complement strand
GGTGATCTTCTGTGTGGAGCTGGCCAGCGCCGTTTGGACCTACGACGAGGTGACTAAACACTTATTATATATAAGAAACACCAAAGATGTTCCCCAAACACTTGTTGTAATTCTAGTTTTTATATTATGTAAATATGTGAATATTTAGTGAATATTTAGTGAATATTTACTGAATATTTAATACATATTTAATACATATTTAGTGAATATTTAATGAATATCTGACCCACCTCTGGAGGTGTGAAACGGACCAATCAGAGAGGAGGTAGTGAGCAGCTGCAGTGTTCAGTTTCCAACACGTCTCACCTCTAATAATAACCAGAAATGTCAGATATGAACGGCTCGCTGCTGCTCTCAGATCAGATCCTGTTACACCAAAACACTGACCACACTACGAGTACACAACTACGAGTACAAGGAGAAGAAGAGGAAGAAGAGGAAGAAGAAGAAGAAGAAGAAGAAGGAGAAGAAGAAGAAGAAGAAGCACTAACAGCTGTAACAGATGTTCGGTCATCATGAAGACAAACATCAGTTTATCAGATCAGAGCAGCTGTGTGTGTTTCTACCTGCAGGCTGACATCACTATCTCACCTGGCTGACAAGAGGGAGGGGGGTGGGGGGGGGGGTCACCTGTTGTCTCAGTAGATCTAATGATGTGTGTGTGTGTGTGCGTGTGTGTGTGTGTGTGTGTGTGTGTGCGTGCGTCCAGCCCTCCGTGCAGCGCTCTGATATGATCAGCCTGAAGTCTCGGATGCCGAACTACGGCCTGCAGCGCTACCAGTGGCTCACACACACCTGGAACAGCTTCCAGACAGAGGTCAGAGGTCAGAGGTCACACACACACACACACTGAGGTCATGTGACCTGCGTGCTGACAGCTGTGTGTGTGTGTGTGTGTGTGTGTTTACCTGTGCTCAGTTTAAATGCTGCGGGGTGATCTACTTCACTGATTGGCTGGAGATGACAGAGATGGAGTGGCCACCTGACTCCTGCTGCTCCAATCAGTATCCAGGATGTGCTCGCCACGCCCACTACCACGACCTCAGCGACCTGCACCAAGAGGTGAGACGCCGCCGCCGCCGCCGCCGCCGCCGCCGCCGCCGAGTCAGAGGTGCTCTCGTCCAATCACAGAACACTTACTGGAAATGAAAATCATACAACGGTTTATTTTATTTTATTTATTTTTTTTTACAATCGCTGTCAAACTTTCTGTCGATGAAACTCATCATTTCCTGCAGATGTTTCACAATAAAAGCCCGGAGAAGAAGGGATTATGTCCTGTGAGCTGTTTGAATGCTCTTAATGTGAAACATCTGAGCAGGAAGTGTCGAACACGTCTCTGGTTGTGTTTCAGGGTTGCGGTCCGAAGATCTACAGTTTCATTCGAGGGACGAAGCAGCTGCAGGCGTTGCGTTTCCTGGGCGTGTCCATCGGCGTGGCTCAGATCCTGGCCATGGCGCTCACCCTCACGCTGCTCTGGGCGCTTTATTACGGGAGGAAGTCTCCAGAGCTGGACTCCACAGCGCCGCCGCCGACGGACGACTCCCCCCCCCTCACAGTGACACATGGACCGTCAGCTGAAGCTTCACCGTCAGGCTGCAACCACACGGTGACCGCCGCCGCCGCCAAGCCGAGTGAACTCCAGTTTGAGATGGAGCGTCTGTCGTAGCAGCCTGAACACAACTGAGGGAAATAAAGTATAAAGTCTTATTTTAGTAGATTTATTCATCGTTTCTATCAGTAAGAATAACGTGTTACGCACCACGTTAATACCACGATGACGACCGAATACATCGAGTAAAACACGGAAACAACAGAAACTAACACAACTTCCAGAACCAAACACTCGTCTCCTGGTTAAAGTCCTGTTGGACCCTGATTACTGATAGAAATGATGAACAGAACCACCAAAATGTGAGCAGAGTTATGATGAAGAGGAACTCTACAGGAAACCTGGATTCTGGTACTTTCTGTGGTACTTTCTGTGGTACTTTCTGTGGTACTTGGTGGTTTTTCACTGGATGAGAACATGAACTGAAGCACTGATGGAGACGACCACCGTTCTTCTTCTTCTCTCACCACTGAAAGACAGAAAAACTGAATAAAAACTGTCTTTCTGAACTTTAAAGAACTAAAGTGAGTTGTTTCCGTCGGATGTTGAGTCGTGTCAGGAGCCACTGGAAGATAAACTCACATGTTTATCAGAGGGTCAGATTGTATTTGAGAAAATGTGCATGGTGTTGAATATTTAATAATATTTGTCTCACAGTTATTGAAGCGTTTGATCATTTTCTCACTGCAATAAAAACTGAACATTAAAGCAGGACGTTTGATTTAGTTACCAGGCTGTCTGCAGATGAGCCGGGTGGAGTCACCTCTATAAACAGGACGACGTGGCTGGATGAGCTTATTTCAATAAATAATATAATAACCATCATTAATAAATGGTAAATTAATAGTTAGTTAAACTTAGTGAATAGTTATTTTACTGTTAAACAATGAAATGATAATTAATAATCTTTACTAAATATTAGTAATGCTATAATTTATGTTATTTTAAAGGGTGAATGTTGGCTGCAGGTTTCCATCCAGACTGCTGGAATCGACTTTAAGGCCTGAAAACAGAAGATGGACTGTCTGAAAGTCCACAAATCCTCCGGTCGGTCTGCAGCTGTTGGAGAAAGTGGAGAACATATCACACACTGAGGGTGTGAAAAGCTCCCTCAACATGTATGAAACTCTACCTCCACCACTGTAATACACAGTATTAATAGTTCATTTAGGGATGTTGTTTCCTCTCCTGTCTCAGCTGCTGGAGACGATCCATCTGTTACAGTTAACAGTGTTGATCAGAGTGTCGTCTAGTTTCATTTAGCACATCTTATCATAACTTATAACATCTTATCATAACTTATAACATCATCATAACTTATAACATCATCGTAACTTATAACATCATCATAACTTATAACATCATCGTAACTTATAACATCCTCATAACTTATAACATCATCATAACTTAGAACATCATCATAACTTAGAACATCATCATAACTTAGAACATCATCATTACTTATAACATCATCATAGCTTAGATCATCATCATAACGTATTGTAACCTATCTTATCATAACTTATAACATCATCATAACTTATAACATCATCATAACTTATAACATCATCATTACTTATAACATCATCATAACTTAGAACATTATCATAACTTATAACATCATCATAACTTAGAACATCATCATTACTTATAACATCATCATAGCTTAGATCATCATCATAACGTATTGTAACCTATCTTATCATAACTTATAACATCATCATAACTTATAACATCATCGTAACTTATAACATCATCATTACTTATAACATCATCATAACTTAGAACATTATCATAACTTATAACATCATCATAACTTATAACATCATCATAACTTATAACATCATCATAGCTTAGAACATCATCATAACTTATAACATCATCATAACTTATAACATTATCATAACTTATAACATCATCATAACTTATAACATCATCATAACTTATAACATCATCATTACTTATAACATTATCATAACTTATAACATTATCATAACTTATAACATCATCATAACTTATAACATTATCATAACTTATAACATCATCATTACTTATAACGTAACTGACGTAAATTAAAATAAGTACGTAAAGTAAGTAAAATAAGTACAGAAACAACATAACGTACATACGTACGTTATGTTGTTTCTGTACGTATTTTAAGCCCAACCATGATGTTTTTCCTAAACCTAACTAAGTGGTTTTAAACATTTCCAATAAATCTTAAAAAAAGAGACGCCCAGACTGGTTTTATGTTTTATTCTATGTACTCAGACACTAAAACCATGGAAGCTTCTCTTTTTCAATATTATCCTCAGTAATTCATATTTAAAACAAGCTCTAACGAATCAAAAGTAATAATTATCATCCTCAGAATTTCTTCAGTTTACAAGTTGAATCACTTCCTCTCTCCGACACGACGGCTGCTCGTAACGCATGCAAACGCTTTAGAAAAATATCATGTGGAATGTTAACGGAAGACACTACAACTTCTTATGGAAATTATTGAAAACATAAGATGATTTACTACACCATAAATAACATTACAGCACATGTTCACTAGCAACAAGAATTATAATGATCATTTCTTTCTTTTACAACCAAAAATTAACCTCAAAAATATGTTTCTGTAATTTCTTTCCCCCTAAACTCAAAAGGCATCTTTACTAAACCAGAGAAAGAGAATAAACCAAAGGAAGTCGGTTGCATATGTCACATTATAGTCAAGCAGTGATGCATGATGGGAGGTTCATTAAGGGGCTGCTAGCAGGGTCGGACATTTGCATTTTCACTCCGAAATGTCGCCTTAAAAAATAAACAAAAAAGAAATAAATCTGCGTTTAATCAAGTTCAAGATTAAATTCAGAGGTTATTTGCATCAGTGCTGAATTTATTTTAGCCGTCCACGAATGTTCCGATGTGCTCACAGACTTTAAATCCAGCCGTGGAAACGTGTCAATAAATCCATATAATCCACCAGAAGATGAACGTTCAGGTGCGAACAGGAAGTCACAGGACATTGTTTAAGAAAAGGAGAATTGCCTTCGTATCAAAATGGATTCAAACAAGTACATCTCTGTTCACCACTGGTGAGCTGGTGCATTGAGACTGGACCAGTACAGGTACTGGTGAGCTGGTGCATTGAGACTGGACCAGTACAGGTACTGGTGAGCTGGTGCATTGAGACTGGACCAGTACAGGTACTGGTGCTTCTGAGAGGAGATACAACATCTTTAAATATTCATACCAAAAACAAGACAAGTTATTTCCCCATTCGTCCTCATGGCTTTTAGATCACACACAGTCTCAAATATATCACCCTGAAGTCCTGAAATATTCATATATTAATGTTTAGACGAGTTAATAACTTGTGCACACAATCGAATCTAAAACCTTTTGTTCAAAAGATAAAAATATCTTTCGGGACTTGAGGAAATACGAGCTACAGCATCTAAAATATTCACCAAAATATGAACAGACTTTGGTGTTGTTATAGGACAGGAGAGAAATATTAGTTTACTGATTCTGACAGATTGATAGTTAAACGTTTTGGGAAATACGCTTACTTCTGAGAGCAGGATTTTTATGCTACAGTAGCCTAGCTTAGCATAAAGACTGGAAGCAGGGGGAAACAGCTAGCCTAGCTCTGTGTAGAGTACATAAAATACACTTATAAGTAAGCTATTATTAATTTACTCATTTGTTTAATCTGCACACAAGTAGAATTAGTAAAAACAGCAGTTTGTGTTTTTAGAGGGAGTTACGCCAAAGATTTTAGAAGCAAAAACTTCTGTGTTTTTTGGACAACAGCTGCTGTCGCCATTTTGGACTGAAAACGCTTATTATATTTTTAATATTTGTATTGTTCAACACAGGACATTTCAGTAGAATATGACAATAGAATAGAAATAATGTAGTTTTACTTTTGTACAGCTCTTTGTAGGAGGACGTTTTACTGGCGTCTGGTAGTCGTTTTCAGTCCAAAATGGTGGAAGCGTAGCTCTGCTGATGGGCGCTGACATTGACATGGAACGAACTATTGACTTTCCCTTCTTGGTAATATACATTCTTTGGTTAGGCTCCGGAACAATTTCTTGAAGAACAAGCGCAAAGCTATGCTAAGCTATGCTTATCTAAGATAAGCTAAGCTAACAAAGTATTGACGGTCTGAACCTAATACACAGACATTAGACATTGAAATCCATCTGAATGATACAAGTATTTCCCAAAATGTTAAATTATTCCTTCAACTGTCACAATCAGTAGGATAAAGTTTAGTTTAGCTCACATTTAGTGATGGAAGCTACTAGCCTACTATTAGCTACATCATGTTTTCATTATTCTGATAACTACATTTATATTTAGTGATGACTGCTGTGTATTTGTCTACTTATGATCATAATGACAAACTGCTGGTAAGTCATGTCGACCACGTTTAAGCTCTCAGTCAGTCCTTTAGCTGCTGAGCTAATGCTACGTTAGCTAACAGGACGAGCTGCTGCTCAGCTCTGAATATACAAAGATCCTGATTAAAGTCTTACAAATATTGATGTAATGTGCTTTAAAGTAGAACTGAGGAATTCAGACTATTATTTAGCTTCATCTCTCGCTCAATAAGCTCAGTGCTCCATTTCTATCTAGGCTACATCGTACGGGGCGGGAAAATGACGCCGCTAACGCTACATCATTTATTGACTAACAGACTCATTGTTCTGTGAGCAAAAGTTAGCAGTCATTGCTAAAACAATACAGAGAGTCATTTCTCAGTCAACTGTTCATTTTGTAGTTTGGCTAAAGCCGTGTTCTGACTACATGATATATTGTCTGTTCTGATGGTCACTGTGTCAGACTAGCTGTCCACGGCGTCGATTGCTGTGAAGTGTTGTCGGCTACTGTGAAGTGTCCGCGCAGTCGGTTTGTCGTCACTATGACACTCTACGGGATAAAACAACGGATTGACACAACGGCCATTGTTGTTCCCGATCCGATCCGAGGCACTATGACGGCCGGGTCGGTCTCTTAACAATCGGGTTGATATCATGTTGTCTGAACACAGCGTAACTCATGAAATTGAAGTTGACACAGTTTATAAAATGTAAAACTAAGAAGCAGCTAACGGCGTTCACCCCGCTTGATTTTGATGGGGACAACATGGACGTACGGTCTTCAGCATATTTTATATTTACGGGGGTTATTGTTGCAATAGTTATAATAGTTATTGAATACAGTACAGTGTTGGTAATTTATATCTTCTAGAAACATCGTTGAATCTCCCTGAAATCAGCTCCGTCATAAGAAACACCGGCTACATTAATAAACGAAAAGCGTCTTTAGGCTACGTGTGCGTTAAATAAATCTGCAGGCAGGACGACGAAGATAAATGACGAAAACAGTTAATCACAAACTGACATCAAGGTTTTTCAGATGTTTGTGTAGAGCAGAGAGGAAGGCAGTAGGTATAAAACGGATATATACAGAGTCAGGACCCGGACTGCTCGTATCCATGACAACTCATGACATCACAGCGGCGAGGTCTCGCACGCATTCAATCAGATCTGCATGCAACGCCCCGACACACCTGGAAACACACCGATCCATGCACTCAAAGACACACACAGTTACTTAACATGCTGAGAGGGTTCTTCTTCTTCTTCTACCAATACAAAACCTCATCCACTAAATCAGCCATTTAAAGGAAACACTCGTTACGTTGGGAAGAACGTGTGTTAGCCATTTATATGTCGCCCGGATCCACAACTATCAGCGTCTGGTTATTTGTGATATACTATATATATAATAAAGTCCGCTAACAAAGTCTTCTAACAAAGTCCGCTAACAAAGTCCACTAACAAAGTACTTACCTTTCAAAATAAAAGCCCTTGATATATAATATTTGCAGGCGAGTATTTTGCATTTTTGTGTTGTTTATTCATCACATTCTTGGTGAGTAGTGGCCTTTAATAGCTCCAGTCAACTATCCATCTATCAATCTTTGGAGCTAGGCTAGCAGCTTCTTTGTGCTAGGCTAACACATCTGAATCCATTTCCTCATGTAACTCTGGTAAGATGGTCAACAGTGTCGTTCCCAAAATATCGGACGTTTCCTTTAAATTGCGTTCTAAATGAAGAAATCTACGTTAGCATCAGCTGTCATTGTGTTTGAAGACATCAAATTTAAAGACATACAGGATTGAAAAGTAGCCGTGGTGACGGTTTAAATTTCTCTGGGATAGAGATCAGTCGTCAGCCAACGTGCTACCGTTTTCTTCTTCTGTGGTGTTTGACTGCTGGAAGAGAAATCCTTCCTAGAAGACCAAAGAAAGAAATGCGATCCGAAAGCGGGTTAGCTGAGTTTTAGTGAGTACAGAATGACCTCCAGGAGAGGTTAGCTAACCCGTCACTTCCATCGTGGACACATGATCCAAACCCCGCCCTCTGAGTTTGAGGTGTAGCGGGGCCGCCGTCGACCCCCGACCCCCCGTCGTCCTCCTGCTGGCTGGGTTGTACTTCCGTGTTGGAGGGATGTTGGTACCTAGAGGGCGGACACCCGGACGATGTTGCTCTGGGAGTAGTCGAAGGAGCTGGATGAGGCGTTGCCTTCGGGCGCGGTGCCGGGCGGTGTGGGCATGCTGATGACGGCGGCGGTGATGTACGAATGGTCACAGTTCAAGGGAACCGTCTCCTCAAATTTAGCGTTCAGGCTGGATCGACTGGAACGACTACAGGAAGAGAGGGAACACATCAGCACATAGATATTAAAGACAACTATGCACACCGGGTCCGGTACGAATTATCTGTATGAGTTTCCAACTAAATAGAGCCGTGTCCATACAACAAAAACCAGACAGAGAATGTCTAAGAGGCTAACACTAACTAGATAGATAGATAGATAGATAGATAGATAGATAGATAGATAGTAACTTTATTGATCCCGAGGGAAATTCAAGTTTCCAGCATCACAGTTCCATAGTGCAAACATGTTAGTAAAAACGTCACAGGTGAGTAGTACACATATTAGTAAAACGACACAAGTAGTAACAAGACACATGTAAGTAATACAGAGTATAAAACAAAATATGCAATGTGCAGAAGAACTGTTAAAGATGAATATAGTGCAGGGTAAACAACTGAGATACAGGACTATATAAAGAAAAAGTGAATGTAGTGCAGAAAGTGATATAGTGCTGGATAATAAAATATAGGAACTATATAACTAACGCTAACTACACAATACAGAAACTAATCCCACCCCAAATGTGATGCTAACGCTAACTACACAATACAGAATGATACTGGGAGATTCACACTGGGAGACTGACACTGGGAGACTCACACTGGGAGACTGACACTGAGAGATTCACACTGGGAGACGGAAACAGGAGGAGGCTCTAATAGGGACGAGCTGGTCTCCCAGCTGTCCATGTTTAGGAGAAAGTTCCCAGACCTCCCACAGCCTCCCACAGCTGGACATATTCTGGATTCCAGCTCTCTGACTCTACATGGGAATACCCTGTCACATGATCTCTGGGGCCATGTGTTTATATGCAGTCTGTCTGGGAGTGTGAGGCTCTACTGGAGCTGTTTATAACCTGATTTATTATATTTATCAGTTAACGTCTCCTCCTCAGTTCTTCTCTAAAACTACATCTTACAGATTCAGAGGCAGCTACTGAGCATTAAAATATAAAACCATGATATGTTCACCTCAAATCATACTTCAGTTCAACAGTTCGACTACCATTTTAAAGAGTAACTAAACCCACAAAACACTTTTTCAGCTGTAAACCAACGTATATATGTATTAAGTAGGGCTGCAAATAACGATTTTTTTCATTGTCGGTTAATCTGTTGATTATTTTCTCGATTAATCGATTAGTTGTTTGGTCAAGAAACCAGAAAATATTCACATTTACATTTAACTACTCGTTTAATCGTTGCACCTCTAGTATTTACCAGTGTTGTTGATGGATTCAGGTCCCAATATTGATATTTTAGTGCAAAGTTTGTTCCAATATCATGCAGCCCTAACCTCAGTTGCATCTCATACCCCCCCTAAGGACCTAGTAATATCCTTAGGGACCATCTTCAAGCACTCTAAAACCTTTATAAACAGCTCTAAAACCTCCTCAAGGACATCTGGAACCTTTTCAAGGACTCCTGGAACCCCTTTAAGCACCAATGGGACCTACTTAAGGACCATTAGAACCTCTAATACCCCCTTAGCAACTCGTTCTCACTCCCAACTCGTCAAATACCGCCGTTTGGTCAGCGCCCCTCGGCATTGGAAACCGACGCACATAGCTACCCTTTAGCAACAGTATGTGGTGACCCGGGCTTTCAACTAACTCTAATGTAAACCCACCCGTGGCGTTATTCTACGGTCGGAGAAGTGACGTAGTATTAATAGCGTGAGAGTCCGGAGGGAGCGGAGGTGGACGGGTCGAACAAACACAAGACTTTCAACCAGGAGACCATTGTTGGTGCCCCGTGTGAGGCAAAAAGTAACGTCAGTCCTGTGAGTCGTTAGTCAGTGAAGTTAACATCAACCACGACCGTTTCCTAACCCTAACTAAGCGGTTGTGTCTCCGATGCCGAGGGTTGCTGACCAAGCGGCGCTATTTGACCAGTTGTGAGTGAGAATGTGTTGCCCTTAGTGACCTCAACCTCCTTAATAACCCACAGAAACCTCTTCAACACCTGCTCAAACCTCTTATTGACACATTACAGTATAAAAACACCTGTTACCTGTTGTTGAGCGGCCGCTCTTTGATCTGGATGGTGCTCAGCTCCTGGACGCTACCACGCAGACCCACGGACATGTTGGAGTTGGGGACGTTGAAGGTCTTCCTCTTCCTGCGGGCGCAGCAGGAGGTGAAGCTGCTAGGCGAGGAAGACATGGAGGAAGAGCGAGACACCTGCTTCACCAGCGTTACCTCCCGGCAGCTCGTTTCATACGTCTTCTCGTCCACAAACTCGTGGTTCTGAGGCAGATACAGTGTCAGGGGTTAAAGGTTAAAGGTTGAGCATCTAACAAGGCACTCCATGTAGGATGTGAGTCTTGTGTATGTGATGTGTTCTCACCGTGGTCTTCTCCAGACAGTGCAGGAGGTGATTATGCTGAACGTCGAACGTGGGGTTGGCCTTACACACCAGCGCCTGTCCTGCTTCCTTGGACGCCTTCAAGACACAAATCACATGACCACACGGTGAGCCCGTTTCCAGCCCGACCAGAACCACTTGTGCAACGGGATGCTAAGTTGTGCCACGGGATGCTAAGTTGTGCAACGGGATGCTAAGTTGTGTAGATCAGTAAACTGTTGTAAACATTTAAAGAGACTCTCTGAGTTTGTTGTTTTTCTCCCTCCTGATGTTTCAGACTGAACTTTACAGAGATCAGCTGAGACTTTAGTTTGTGTTTTGTGTCGGTCACCTTCTGAGCTCGCCTCTTCTCGGCTCTCTGGCTCTGGTGGTAGATTCGGCTGAAGTTGGAGACGATGACGGGAACCGGCAGGGCGATGACCAGCACGCCGCTCAGAGAGCAGACGGAGCCCACGATCTTCCCCATGATGGTCTTCGGTACCATGTCGCCATATCTGACAGAGAGACAGAGAGACAGGTAGAGGTTCAGGTTTCAACTAAAGACTGGATAGAAGAGGACGACGTTGTAACTGTGACGTTTATTGAAGACATGAAAGGCAACATAAATTATTCTTTTCTTTCTAAGTTCCTTTTTCCTGTGAAACTGACGTTTTCCTGTGAAAACAGGTGGAAACATTTCTTAGCTGATGGTGTAGGCTACACCAGATCTACTGTTGACCTGCTATCTCCCCCTAAAGACCCCCTGTACCCCCTAAAGACCTCCTGTACCCCCTAAAGACCTCCTGGACCCCCTAAAGACCTCCTGGACCCCCCTAAAGACCCCCTGTACCCCCTAAAGACCTCCTGTACCCCCCTAAAGACCCCCTGTACCCCCTAAAGACCTCCTGTACCCCCTAAAGACCCCCTGTACCCCCCTAAAGACCTCCTGGACCCCCTAAAGACCTCCTGGACCCCCCTAAAGACCTCCTGTTCCCCCTAAAGACCTCCTGTACCCCCTAAAGACCTCCTGTACCCCCCTAAAGACCCCCTGTTCCCCCTAAAGACCCCCTGTACCCCCCTAAAGACCTCCTGTACCCCTAAAGACCCCCTGTTCCCCCTAAAGACCTCCTGTACCCCTAAAGACCCCCTGTTCCCCCTAAAGACCCCCTGTACCCCCCTAAAGACCTCCTGTACCCCCTAAAGACCCCCTGTACCCCTTAAAGCAGACTACAGCAGGTCTCTTGTGTCTCTCAGAGGGTTGATAGGGTTTAACCCTCTGGGTGAGAGGGTGAAATCAGCTCCAGTAAACAGAGACTCGGAGAGCGTTTCCTCTCTCTACAGATGGATTTATGAATAATAAATGTTCACTTTTCTGCCGCTGACAGAAACTCGATGTTTTAACTAAATACTGCGTTTAGTTTTCAGTCCGTCAGCAGAAATCAGAGCTGACTCAGCGTTTTAGAGACTGAAGCTGCAGTTCAGACGGCGTCCACACGGAGGAGCCAGAGGTCTTCTTCTTCTTCTGCTCTTAATCAGCATCATCTCTTCTTCTTCTTCTTCTTCTGCTCTTAATCAGCATCATCACTTCTTCTTCTTCTTCTTCTTCTTCTCTGCTCTTAATCAGCATCATCACTTCTTCTTCTTCTTCTTCTTCTTCTGCTCTTAATCAGCATCATCACTTCTTCTTCTTCTTCTTCTTCTTCTTCTTCTTCTGCTCTTAATCAGCATCATCACTTCTTCCTCTTCTTCTTCTTCTTCTTCTCTGCTCTTAATCAGCATCATCACTTCTTCTTCTTCTTCTTCTTCTTCTTCTTCTTCTGCTCTTAATCAGCATCTTGACCTCTTCTTCTTCTTCTTCTTCTTCTGCTCTTAATCAGCATCATCACCTCTTCTTCTTCTTCTTCTTCTTCTGCTCTTAATCAGCATCATGACCTCTTCTTCTTCTTCTTCTTCTTCTTCTTCTGCTCTTAATCAGCATCATGACCTCTTCTTCTGCTCTTAATCAGCATCATCACTTCTTCTTCTTCTTCTTCTGCTCTTAATCAGCATCATGACCTCTTCTTCTTCTTCTTCTTCTTCTTCTTCTTCTTCTTCTTCTTCTTCTTCTTCTTCTCCTTACTTGCTCATTATCACCTGATTCCTATGGAATATGTGGACCTGTAATCAGTGTTACCAACATGTGATCGGGCTGCTGTCTGACTACATGATATATTTATACTGTTATAGATTATACAACAGTATAAATATATATAATATTTATCACTATTATATATTATGATGTGTGTGTTGTGTGTAGTTGAAGTGTGCGTCTCTACTGAGGCTCCGACGCTGCTTCACTTATCATCAATAGAGATGAAGGTTAATGATCGATCAGAAGATCCTCATTAATACATAAACACCAGCATGTGTGTGTGCGAGTGTGTACTAATGAGACACACACACACACACACACACACACACACACACACACACACACACACACAAACACACACACACACACACACACACACACACACACACACACACACACACACACACACACACACACACACTCATCCTCCTTGATGAAGGACGTAGTCACATGACTTTGACACACACACACACCTGGACTCTGAGTGTGTGTTTCTAATTTTGTACGCTTGACTGTTATAGTGACACACACACACACACACACACACACACACACACACACACACACACACACACACACACACACACACACACACACACACACACGGACTGAGACAAGGTCGCAGCCTCTGATTGGCTGCCTGAGAGACGCTGTGAAGGTTTGAAGGAGGAGACGAGGTGATCCGTCACTGACACAAAGTTTACCGTCACCTTGGACACAAAACAGAGACAGGACTCAAAGACACAAAGACTCAGAGACTCAAAGACACAGAGAGACAGAAGCATGCACTGAAACATCCTGTGCTACATATTGAAGAAGACGAAGGAAAAGAAGAAGAAGAGCAGAGTGAACGGACTAAGAAAACCATCAGAGTGAGACCTCTGTTTAGTGAACTGTCAGTGGAGACAGAGACCAGAACCAGAACCAGAACCAGCAGAAGGTTCTACTGACTACCAGAACCAGAACCAGAACACACACACACACACACACACACACACACACACACACACACACACACACACACACACTCTCTCAGCCTGTTTAACGTTTCATAAAGTGATTTCTTGTCGCTCTCTGAATCATTTATGCTTCGATGTGACCGAACGAAGCTGCTGCTGCTGCAGCATCGCCACCGCTGTTAACAGGAAGTGCTCGAAAAATAGCCCGCACACACACACACACGCACACACACGCACACACACACACACACGCACACACACGCACACACACTAATAAACGTGCTGTTCAGAAGCATAAGAGAATAAAATGCCTCTCGCTAAATGAGAAACTACATTCATTATAGATATAGTGTATAGTACAGTGTGTGTGTGTGTGTGTGTGTGAGTGTGTGTGTGTGTGTGTGTGAGAGAGAGGAGGTGATGGAGGCCGCTGTAACAACAACAGAGGTGTTTCATAATTAACAACATCTGGATGTAAAGCATCAGACTGAACCTGAAACAAGAGTCTAAATGAACCTTAAAGGGAGATTAGTCAAGTATTTAATCCTCTTATCAACATGGGAATGGACAAATATGCTGCTTTATGTAAATGTATGTATATATTTATTATTATAAATCAGTTAACAACACAAAACAATGACAGATATTGTCCAGAAACCCTCTCAGGTTCTGCATTTAGCATAAAACAATATGCTCAGATCATAACATGGCAAACTGCAGCCCAACAGGCAACAACAGCTGTCAGTGTGTCAGTGTGCTGACTTCACTATGACTTGCCCCAAACTGCATGTGATTATCATAAAGTGGGCATGTCTGTAAAGGGGAGACTCGTGGGTACCCATAGAACCCATTTACATTCACTGATCTGGAGGTCAGAGGTCAAGGGACCCCTTTGGAAATGGACATGACAGTTTGGAGCGTTATTTAACCTCCTTCACTACAAGCTAGTATTCTATAATTCTATAAATCTATAATTCTATGTGATGATTTATAATCAGATGAACTCAGATTGACCGACAGCATCAAGTATCTGATGTCAACATTGACTTGTTTATTTTATTTCAACAATCTCTGAATCCCCTGAAGGATTATATTATATTATATATACAGTATATATATATATATTTATATATATATACACAAACACCAATTAGGCTGCAGCTGCAGCAGAAGAAGAAGTGAGGAGGAAATGAGTGGAAGAGAAGAAGATGTAAATTTATTCC
>CAKAOJ020000438.1:207500-215000 GCA_916701645.2 Sebastolobus alascanus | reverse complement strand
TGTTTTATATCAGTTAACCAGATGTTTTACATCAGTTAACCAGATGTTTTACATCCGTTAACCAGATGTTTTACATCCGTTAACCAGATGTTTTACATCCGTTAACCAGATGTTTAACATCCGTTAACCAGATGTTTTACATCCGTTAACCAGATGTTTTACATCAGTTAACCAGATGTTTAACATCCGTTAACCAGATGTTTTACATCAGTTAACCAGATGTTCTACATCAGTTAACCAGATGTTTTACATCAGTTAACCAGATATTTTATATCAGTTAACCAGATGTTTTACATCAGTTAACCAGATATTTTATATCAGTTAACCAGATGTTTAACATCCGTTAACCAAATATTTTATATCAGTTAACCAGATGTTTACATCAGTTAACCAGATGTTTTACATCAGTTAACCAGATGTTTTACATCAGTTAACCAGATGTTTTACATCAGTTTACCAGATGTTTTACATCAGTTAACCAGATGTTTTACATCAGTTAACCAGATGTTTTACATCAGTTAACCAGATGTTTTACATCAGTTCACCAGATGTTCTACATCAGTTTCCTCTGAAAGGAAACAAGGAAACATCTCAGATTGTCAGTTAAACTAGACGCTGATTTATGGGCTGATCTCCCGTCTTTACTGTCTTCTACACACAACCTGCTCTGTTACTGGTTACATCCCATAATGTTACTGGATACATCCCATAATGTATTCACATAGAAATATGCATGACAGCCTTTAATGAGCCCCGTGTGTTGGTGCAGCTCTGATGTGAATAATTGAATCAGCCTGAGGGTTAAAGGATCAGCTGGCACGACCTCGGCTCTGTGATCACATAACAGCTCGGCCTTCTGGGAGATGTGGTTCAGAGCATCAAACTGATCCCACATCAGCGCTGAAGAGGATTTATTATGTGAAGCTGCTGAAACTGTTACAGCCAATCACATCAGCTCGACATCAGAACCATGTTTATCTCTGTAACATGTGTTGATGATGAAGTCAGAGAGAAGATCAAACTATAGTAGATGTTAACAGAGAGGATCATAGAGAGGAATGAGAAGAGGATGGATGATATCTAATCTGGAGTTCACTGTAAATGTTCAGTTCAGTATGTCCATAATAATATATATATATATATATATATATATATGTAATATTTACTGTATGAGATAAATACTGCAGACTGAGATGATCAGTGAACCAGAGTCTGATGGACCATCAGGACGTCAGTGTTGGATGTTAACACTGTTTATGATGTGACAGTCTAACACCCCCCCCCCCCCCCCCCCCCCCCCCCCCAGGCTTTAAACTCATCGCCTGGGACCCGAACCCCCCCCCCACCCCCAACCTCCTCTCTGCATTAAAGCCTGACACGCTCTGTGAGAAGAACCAATCAGCATTCAGAGCTCAGAGCGAGAGTTTAATGATATGTGACGGGAAGAATCAGGAGCAGTGAGACGGCACGCTGAGAGTTTAACCGGGACTTGGTTTAACCGGGACTGGGTTTAACCGGGACTGGGTTCATGTTTCTTCTTCTCTGTGGGTCTTCATGACGAGCAGATAGAAACAGAACTCCTGCAGGCGTCACGGCGAGCTAACGCTCTAACAACTTCCTGTTTGCCTTCTCATTGGTTTATTCCAACGCTGATCATATTTATAAACCTCCTCGAGATCCCCTCAAGCCTCCTCAGTGACCTCTGCAACCACTTCAATGAACTATACAACATCCTCAAGACCTTCAAAACCTCTTCAAGGACCTTTAAAACATCTTCTAATACCTTTAAAACCTCTTCAAAGACATTTAAAATCTTTTCAAGGACCTTTAAACCTATTCAAAGACATCTAAAACCTCTTCAAAGACATTTAAAATCTTTTCAAGGACCTTTAAACCTATTCAAAGACATCTAAAACCTCTTCAAAGACATCTAAAACCTCTTCAAGGACCTATAAGACCTCTTCAAGGACCTATACGACCTCTTCAAGGACCTATACAACCTCTTCAAGGACCTATACGACCTCTTCAAGGACCTATACAACCTCTTCAAGGACCTATACGACCTCTTCAAGGACCTATACAACCTCTTCAAGGACCTATAAGACCTCTTCAAGGACCTATAAGACCTCTTCAAGGACCTATAAGACCTCTTCAAGGACCTATAAGACCTCTTCAAGGACTGATACAACAGTGTTCTCCGCAGCCTGGAACAGATGAACCGTCTTCTTCTTCTTCTACATTCTTTAAGTGCGTCTGTTTCCTAATTTGGGCGCAGGAAGTGGAGGCTGATTGTATTTCGGGGTAATCACCACGGCGACCCTGAGGGATGCTGCCGTCGCCGTGGAAACCCCCGTTTGACTTCATTTAGTTTCAGTTTGTTCACCAGAGTGAGACTCCCTGCAGGCGGGGGGGCAATAAATGCCGCTGCGACAGGAAGTGCACTCATTTACACGCGTTACTGAACATCACATGACACCGGCAGCAGCAAGAGTTACTGCTTCTTCCTCCTCCTCCTCTTCATCATCATATACACACGTTACTAAACATCCTCCTCTTCATCATAACCCAGAGATATTTAATGTTCTGTAAACATACAGAATCAGAGCTGATCAATAACCTGATCAGATAGAAACAGATCAGATCTACTGACTCAGCAGATTACCGTCTCTGATGATGTTTAATCTGACAGACTGATCAATAACAGCAGATCAATAACTGTGTGAGTTACTTCATCATAATCACGTTATTGATCCGTTAATATTCAACGTCCGTCTCATTTATGATGTTAATACGAGACGTCCTGATTGGCTAGTTAACTCTGATCAATAACATAAAACCAGTCTGAACACGTCATCATCCACACAGCACATTAATATTAATATTAATATTATTATTAATATTATTATTAATCTCCTTCAGCTCTCATCAGAGGCTCCACAACGACTTCAGTCTCAGTTTCATTGATCAGATGAAGAGAACTCGTCTGAATCTACAGTTTTATACGTCTGACGTCTGTTATCAGTCATTAAACAGCCGTTATCAGACCCATAGATGTGGGTCAGTACGGGCCTACTACACCTACTGGTAGGTTTAATCATCTATTCACATGGTCGATCACTGACAGAAGGTATAAAAGAAGATGACGGTGACCTCTAGTGACCTCTACTGACCTCTAGTGACCTTATTAATAATGACGGGAGCAGAAGAGGAAGTCAGGCGCTGTATTAAACACCAAGGAGACTCACCTCTTTAAAAACAAACTAACGAGGTCATATTTGGTTTATTAATATATGAATAAATTCATATATTCATATATTAATATTCATATATGTATATTAATATATTAATATATTCATATGAGGGTCGGTACCAGGATGTAATGTAATGATGTATCAGGTCGCTGACGGTCCTCACAAGTATAGCAGAACAAACACACGTGTTTTTGCCCCGAGCAGCTCACAGGTCACCTTGACGACGGTCTCCAAGCAGCTCCATCTGGTCGCCGTGGCGATACACCAGAGCGAGGTGTTTACAGTTCACGCTCTGCTGCTCCTTGCACACACACACACACACACACACACACACACACACACACACACACACACACACACACACACACACACACACACACACACACTCTAACGGGTACACCGCGCTACACCGCGGAACATGTGACACCTGGTTTACACATCACGTCTCCATGGAGACGGACGGAGGTGTGATGGTTATTAAACGACCTGCTGACATCACGACTTCAACGGCGACATCGAACCGTCAACAAGAACGAATCTCAAGTAGACGACATCTGGAATAACATCTGGAATAACATCTGGAATAACATCTGGAATAACATCTGGAATAACATCTGCATTAACATCTGGAATAACATCTGGAATAATTCAACAATGAGTCAGCAACTAGTTGGCAGAAGGTTGGAAAAGAGACGACAACAAGTTGACAAAACATTTGTCAATAAGTCAACATCGACTAGACAACATCTTCATCATCACCATCTTCATCACCATCATCATCATCATCATCACCATCATGTCTGTATTATATCTCTGAATGTTGACCTTAATAAAACTGAATCTCTCTCCTGTTAATTTAAAGTCTTTCTGATAATCCATTAAAATCACCTTAATATAACTATTATTATACACATAGAGTAAATATAGAAGGAGAGTTAATATCCTGCAGCATAATAAACTGATCTAGGATCAGAGTCGCTGAGGGATTCGAACCGCCGTCCTGCTTGTTGCCGTAGAAACAACCAATCGATGTTCCTCCTGCAGCTCATTAAGGAGACGGAACATTAGAGCCGAGGGATCGATGGAGAACCGGAGGAACGAGGTGCAGCTCCTCCATCACAACCACATTAATATATACTCAACTTCACTGTTATTATTAATATATTAATACATCACTGTTATTATGAACACATTAATATAAACCCTGTTATTATGAACACATTAATAGGATGCTTCATGATCAGATCTCAGATCAGATGATCAGGTTATTGATCCACACTGAGAGCAGAACAAACAGAGACAGAGAGACGCTCTGGTTCCTGATCAATAGGAATCATTCTGCTGTTGAATCACTTCCTTCTATACAATAACTACATCTATTGATTTTATTCACCACAAGAAAACAGTCTAAAGGTGGACCAGAACCACCTGAAGGTCCCAGAGAACCTCCCCAGTGTCCATTAGAACCTCCCCAGTGTCCATAAGAACCTCCTTAATGACACCAGGTTGACCAGAACCAGCTGAAGGTCCCAGAGAACCTCCCCAGTGTCCATAAGAACCTCCCCAGTGTCCATTAGAACCTCCCCAGTGTCCATTAGAACCTCCCCAGTGTCCATTAGAACCTCCTTAATCACACCAGGTGGACCAGAACCAGCTGAAGGTCCCAGAGAACCTCCCCAGTGTCCATTAGAACCTCCCCAGTGTCCATTAGAACCTCCTTAATCACACCAGGTGGACCAGAACCACCTGAAGGTCCAAGAGAACCTCCCCAGTGTCCATTAGAACCTCCCCAGTGTCCATAAGAACCTCCTTAATGACACCAGGTTGACCAGAACCAGCTGAAGGTCCCAGAGAACCTCCCCAGTGTCCATTAGAACCTCCCCAGTGTCCATAAGAACCTCCTTAATCACACCAGGTTGACCAGAACCACCTGAAGGTCCCAGAGAATTACTTTCAAGATCATAAGAACCTCCTCTGTGAACACTAGAACCACCAACAGAACCAGAACCAGAACCAGAACCAGAACCAGAACCAGAACCAGAACCAGAACCCCTTCACCCCCCTCAGTGGTTGCCTAGCAACATATAAATATAAATAAATAATAAAAGGAACCAGTATGGAACCGGACCCAGTGGGTTCTTCTTCTGTGGTTCAGATAAACTAATAAAACATTAAATCTGTTCTCAGTTTTATTCCTCCAGCAGCTGGTTAATACAACACGGGGGGGGGTGTGTGTGTGTGTGTGTGTGTGTGTGTGTGTGTGTGTGTGTGTGTGTGTGTGTGTGTGTGTGTGTGTGTGTGTGTGTGTCACAGTATCCTGGTGTTACGTGTGAACAGGTGAGTTCCTCCTCTCACCTGCTGCTGTAACTAAACTCTTATATAACAGCTGATATAATGAGCTGTAACACTGATGATGGTTTCAGGTTCAGAAACTCTGTAACACCAGAACTCACTCACTCACTCAAAATATAAAATATCCAGCAACAACCATCAATAAAAAACTCTAATGACATGATACTAGATGATGAATATATGAGATAAATATAAAATAAACCAGCGTGTCCTCCTGTAACTGAAGCTTCTGTTTCTATTTCCAGTCTGTAATTTTATTTCTTTGTCTGTAGAGTTGAAATGTGAATAAAGAGACTGAGATGTTTGTTGGTTTCCACCGAGAGCAGCAACAGATGATGTGAGGAGGTCGAACCATGAATCAGCTTCAGTCTGCAGAGACGACGGTGTTTAAACACGCTGTGTTTACACTGATGATTATCTGAAGAAGAGCCACCGGCTCAATGAGGCTAAAAATAATAAGAGCAGCTGCTACCGGAGCTTTTATTGGCTTTATACTGACGGAAGGGCTTTTATACTGGACTCATATTCTGTAATATACTGTAATGTACTGTAATACACTGTAATACACTGTAATGTACTGTAATATACTGTAATATACTGTAATATACTGTAATGTACTGTAATGTACTTTAATATACTGTAATGTACTGTAATACACTATAATGTACTATAATATACTGTAATATACTGTAATATACTGTAATATACTGTAATGTACTGTAATACTCTATAATATACTATAATATACTTTAATATACTGTAATATACTGTTTTATACTGTAATATACTGTAATGTACTTTAATATACTATAATATACTGTAATGTACTTTAATATACTATAATATACTGTAATGTACTGTAATGTACTTTAATATACTGTAATGTACTTTAATATACTGTAATGTACTGTAATGTACTTTAATATACTATAATATACTGTAATGTACTGTAATGTACTTTAATATACTATAATGTACTATAATATACTATAATGTACTGTAATATACTTTAATATACTATAATATACTGTAATATACTGTAATATACTATAATATACTTTAATGTACTGTAATATACTATAATATACTTTAATGTACTTTAATATACTATAATATACTATAATATACTATAATGCAGTATAATATACTATAATGTACTGTAATATACTATAGTACACAGTATTATAACCAGGTCTGAGAAGTGAAGTCAATGCTGAGGAACTTCATTTAGTAAATTATGATCCCATTTAGAGTCAGATAGACCATAAAGCAGGAGATGATTTAGGGCGGGGCTACCTTGTGATTGACAGGTCGCTACCATGACGTTGTCCAGTCTGGGAGTCTTCCGTGTTTTAGTCTTCGAACTTCAACTCTTTCCCAGTGTGGTTTCACTTCATCAGAGTTAATTATAATCTCTCGCGTCACTTCTGGTTGCAAAGAAACCAAGATGGAGACGACCACAAAACCAAGTTGGAGAAGGTTAAAAACCAAGACGGAGAAGGTTACCAGAACACCGACCCAGAGCTGCAAACAAACCGTCTCCTTCTTTACTCGGTTTCCTTTCATCTGAACCAGAACCAGACGTTCAACATCATCTCTTATCTGACCTAACGAGCCGAGGGCCAATCGGCTGCCGTCACCATGGCAACTAATTCACCTCTCGCCTCCGTCTGCTCTTTGTGTTGTTGGTTCAACCGGAGGTCTCACTCTGTCTCATATCCAGTGTCTGCAGCTACACACTGATCACATATTACTATAATAATAATAATAATAATAACAACAACTATTCTCCATCTTATAACCAGAGAATATTTTATTATAATAAAATATTATAATAATGTACTGAAACACTTCGCTTGCAGCTTCTTAGTGAAATTAACTTCATAATAATTTAAAT
>CAKAOJ020000438.1:200000-202500 GCA_916701645.2 Sebastolobus alascanus | reverse complement strand
GAAACTGTGACTATAAAAACAGCCATGAAGAGTTTTATTGTGAAAATCAGTTCCAGCAGCACCAGAGCTCCGTTATCTGGGATCGATTTATCACCTACTTCTACTGCAGCACTCTGAACGCCACAAAGGAAATCACCCTGATTTACTATTTCCTGTTGACTTCAAGTGGGACGCAAAATAAAAGACCCTCAAGGTGATTTACACTGAACAGCTGCTGCCTGCTGGTCCGGTCTGAACCAACCCTGAGTGCATTTTTCCTCGCCAAAAATTAATAATTTAATTTAAGTTTGGAGCGTTATTTAACCTCTTTCTCAACAAGCTAGATTCATCAGGTTTTCTAGTTTCATATGATACCTCTATCTTCACTCTAGCTTTAAAACTGGTCACTACAACCTCAAAATCTAATAAAATGATAATAGTGGATTTAACGTAAGCAGGATGCTGCTGACGGTGCTGACTCTGAGACCTGATCCTGGTCTCCGTGATGTACCCGAACAGAATCCACTGTGAACTCTGAGCTCATTGAAGTGAAGTGATACCAACTAAAAATAGCCAGCGATGCGTATCAGAGGACGACAGCAGCCAGTCAGGTTACAACCTTCTGTGTAGTCTGAGGTGTTTAACGCACAACTCTAGTTCTCTGACGTCTTCACAGATAACTCTAAAACTGGACCCTAAAACTGGACCGGGTCTGGAGACAAGAGCTGCTGGAGGATCAACTCCTCCTCTGGCTACTGGTTCAGAACCTGACACTTCCTGGAGGTTCATGAAGAAACCAGTAACTAACCACACACTGCTGATATGAAGCACTCCCAACCAATCAGGGTTCAGTGTTGGGCTGCACAATAAATCTAATATCAATCCTAATCATCATTTTGGTTTCCCTCAATTAAATGAACACGATCGACTGAGTTTAAAATGCTCCGCTCACAGAAAACTGCTGCAGAAATCAGCTGTTCGTCACCAAAGCAGAATAAAGATATCCGGGATAAGAGAGAAGGCGAGGCTTGACCTAGTCTAGTCAGTTCATCCTGGTTTAATCCGTTTCACGAAGGCCGAGCCAGGCTGAGGAGGAGCGACTAGGTTGAACCAGGTGTAAGTAATTCTGATAGATGCGCGTTCACTGCTTTCCTCAATAGACCACGAGGTCGATCACAGATTTACTGATGCTGAAATGAAGTAAACGCGTTACGCGTACTTTAAACCCAGCGAGAAACAGCTTTGAATGGAAGATTAGGAGGAAGTAAAACATATAATATGTAGAAAAGGAGACAGTAATAAAACAGCGAGAAAACAAAGTGGCAGACGATAGCGGAGCGACTCAACGCGTAAGTAGTCTAAAAATAGCCGATAACGTTACATGAATGAATGATGATCACAATGTTAAAATAACAGTACTGAACTGAATGGTGGTATGTATTCAGTTAAGTACTTATTTTTATCAGCCAGCATTAAAATATGGTATTTTAATGCAGGCTAATAAAAATAAGGTAAAATTCATGCATAAGATGATGGACTAACTGTAAAAAACACATTGTTTTCCGATCGGAGTGACTGCTGACTGAACAGATAAGGCACCAGGATAAACTAAGCCCGGCTGTTAGCCTTGCTGTTAGCCCGGCTGTTAGCCCGGCTGTTAGCCCGGCTGTTAGCCCGGCTGTTAGCCCGGCTGTTAGTCTGGTCTGGAGCAGGCTAGCTGCACAGAATAAATCTCCATGGTAACTTATGTGCCACTGCTTTCGTGAAACCGAGTCAAGGCTAAACTGAGCCAGGATAACCGGAAAAACCCGGCTTAATCCCTTATCTTGGTTTGGTGAAACTCAGTTATCTACCATGATGACAGACTGATGACAGATCAATAATCTCAATTATCTGATCAGTTCCTGATTAAATCTCATTCAGACTCAGTTCTGGTCTGACTGTGTGACTTATTTATTTTATTTTGAAAGGTTCTCTACTTCCTCCTCATTGGCTGAACACAGATTGTGTCTCAGCAGCAGGAAGTCATGTGATTAAATTATACATGTGTGTGTTTGTGATCGTAACTGAACTGAAACATGACACATACACACACACACACACACACACACACACACACACACACACACACAGGTGTGTCCAACATGTGACAGGTGGATTCAGATCTTCTGTTTACAGCATTTTCATTTGAAACGTATGAGAAACCGTTTCAGCACCACGGACAGAGAAACATCTGGAGAACAGCAGCCCAAAGACAAGAGAACAGATATATATATATATATATATATATATATATATATATATATATATGCAGATAGTGAGACTAGAACAGACTCCAGGTCAGTTCAGACTCATCTGATGGTTTAAAGACACTAAACTACCAGAGCTTTCAACTGTCTAAAAACTTCTTCTGGAGACTTCAGCAACACGGTGAGACTGCAACTAGAGTTAACAAACGGAAACAACAACAGAGTGTAGCTGCAGCATCACCTACCCCAGCGTCGTCATGGTGACGATGGTG
>CAKAOJ020000438.1:107500-195000 GCA_916701645.2 Sebastolobus alascanus | reverse complement strand
CTGCACAGATTAAGAGTTTTTAGGAGATAGAAAAAAACCTTAAACCACCCCTTAACTTTCACCTTAACTTTAAGGTTTTAAAGCTGTTGTTTTTAATGTGTTTCTTAAAGTTACCTGAGACAGCTTAGAATTCTTCTGTCATTGTGTTTCTTCTTCTCTGAACCACCATCATGGCGAGGAGTCATCCTGAGGCTTTAAACTCTTCTTCTTCTATCAGATTAATATCTGCAGACATTCATGATTCACTTTGAACTGTCAGAACCGCTCGTGATAAATACGACCTTCAGTCGACCTTCAGAGAAACACTGAGAGGAATTTAGATTAAAATATTCTCAGCAGCACACGGCAGCGTTCAGATCAGTGACCTCCAGTCCTTCATCTCGCTCCTCTTCCTCGTCCTCAAAGTCACCGGCTCTAGAGGAGAGACTGAGGAGACGGAGGAGAGACGGAGGAGACGGAGGAGAGACGGAGGAGAGACGGAGGAGACGGAGGAGAGACGGAGGAGACGGAGGAGAGACGGAGGAGAGACGGAGGAGACGGAGGAGAGACGGAGGAGAGACGGAGGAGAGCGGAGGAGAGACGCAGGAGAGACGGAGGAGACGGAGGAGAGACGGAGGAGAGACGGAGGAGAGACGGCAGGAAGACGGACCGGAGGAGAGACGCAGGAGAGACGGAGGAGAGACTGAGGCGACGGAGGAGAGAAGGAGGAGAGACATAGGCACGGAGAGAGGAAGAGAACAGGAGGAGACGAAGACGAGGAGCGCAGAGAGACGGAGGAGAGACGGAGGAGACAAAGGCGGAGACGGAGGAGAGACGGAGGAGAGACGCAGGAGAGACGGAGGAGAGACGGAGGAGACAAAGGCGGAGACGGAGGAGAGACGGAGGAGAGACGGAGGAGAGACGGAGGAGAGACGGAGGAGAGACGGAGGAGAGACGGAGGAGAGGATCAGAGGACACCTGGTGGACAGATTATCTGTCTCTGAGTGTCGTTGCTCTTTAAACCTGAAGACTTTTACCCAGAATGCCTCACTCTTCCTCTTCCTTCCACATCAATGTAAACGTCCTCATCAATATGGATCCTCTTCTTCTTCTTCTTCTTCTTCTGTGGTACATTAAACCTCCCAGGAGACTCGATAACGTTCACACCTCTCTGACACAAACAGGAAGGATCGACCAACCTCTTCAGCTGGTCCTGGGTCTGTTGGTGGAGGACTGTAGTATATATATTATATATTATATATTATATATTATATATTATATATTATATATTTATTTTATTTTATTTCTATGTGTAATAAAGGACAAACAGAACGTCAGACAGGAGAGAACAGAAGAAATAAAAAGTCCTGTTTATTATAAAAACTTTAACTTGCTTTTACATCTAAAGTTTTACTGTAACAAAGTGTTATAAATATTATTGTAGCATTACTAATAATTAGTAAACATAATTAATTATGATTTCATTGTTTGTCAACAGTAAAATAACTATTAACTAAGTTTAGTTAACATTTATAAATGATGGTTATTATAAAGTGTTACCAAACTAATAAATGTAAAAGTTAGTGGTTTCTGTTAAATCCTCAGGAAAGTGCAGAGAGTCTGGTTGCTGTGAGTCTGAGGAGCTGCTGTAAATATGAAGGATGAACTCAGACAGAATTCACATCATAATAAATAATAAATGTGTTAAAGTGAAGAAATAAAAATCATCTTCTGCTCAGGATTCTGCAGACTGTCGACTTTCTTCTGTTTGAAGCTCTTCAAGGCCAAACAGCTCCAGCATCCTCCGGTTCAGAGGAGCTGCTGCCCCAGGGGCTGATGGGAAGGATGGGGGGGGGGGGGCTCACTTCACACCTTCTCTCTCTAAGAATCGACCCGCAGCCTCGACTGTTGTTGAGCTTCCTCTTCGTCAGCTGTCGGGGGAGGAAGAGGAAGCTGCTGCATGAAGACGAGTCCCACGGCCTTCTGGGAAAATAACTCTACTGTTCTCTGTGTGAGCACGGCCTTCTGGGTAATAACTTTAGTCTCTTCAGTGTGTGAGCACGGCCTTCTAGGAAAATACCTTTACTGTGTTTACTGTGAGCGACATCACAGCGAGCCTCCCTGAGCTGATCTGGATTCAGCTGCAGGAGGTTCAGGTTGGACCGACGACGAGTTCCCGTAAACATAACACTGCACTGAAATTAATATTTATAACTAGAATAAAACTTTATTCTAACAAACAGACTCAGACGGAAAGAAAAAAAGTCAAAGAGGGTTTAAATAAACTAATAAATATAAAATAAGGTGAAGTTAAAATACAGGTAACCCTTTATAATAACCATCATTTATTAATGGTAATTAATTAAACTTAGTTTAGATACAATATTTAATTTATAGACTAATTATTTCATATTACACAAACTAATGAAAAAATAACATACATTTTAGCATTAATAATAATTAATAAACATTATTAATTATTATTATTACTGACGGAGGTCAGTGTAGTTTGATTAAAGTTAGTTAGTGTGCAGCAGAGTGTTTCCTCTTCATGTGTCAACACAGTAACAGTACTCTGGTGTCCAGTAAACCACAGTGACCCTGAACACACCGTCTATATGAAAGATTGATGAGTCCTCACAGACTGACAGCAGGTAAAGGAGGAAACTACTCTTTTATTTATTCTTTGACTCCGTGTTATATATCACAGTTCAGTCCGTGGAGAGAAACAGCCAATATTTATTTATATTTACCTGCTGCTGCAGAGACGCTGTCTGATATTTATTTATATTTATTTATATTTACCTGCTGCAGAGACGCTGTCTGATATTTATTTATATTTATTTATATTTACCTGCTGCTGTTTTCACCTGCTGAGTCTGAGTCTGAGTCATCGATCTGATCCTGGAGCAGGAACACCTACAGAGGAGGTTAGACTAACTCTGACAGCTGTTTCACATCTGTCTGTCAGAAGTACTCTGATTTCTTACTGCAGTGTAGAAATACTCTGTTACAAGTAAAAGTCCTGCCAAGTCAAAACCTAACTCAAGTAAAAGTACACAGTATCTGCATCAAAATATACTTTATATATATATATATATATATATATATATATATATATATATATATATATATATTTCCTTTGTTCATCACTCCCTACCAATAACCAGGGGAACTCTGGGTAATTCATCCCCTTCATCCCTACCAATAACCAGGGGAACTCTGGGTAATTACCTCCACAGTGAGTCTGGTGGTTTTACCACAGCGAGAGGACGGAGAACTGATGATGATTAAAAAGGAAACAAAACTCTTTTTAATAGAAACTGGAAAAAATAAATGATTCTGTTGCTCTGGATGAAAAATTCAATTATAACTGCTTAGTTCAGCATCTTTAAAAACACCAACAAGCTATTTTATACATTAGACTATTCTCTTCTTCTTCTTCTTTGTTTTCTCATATAATTATATACCTACAGTATGTAGCTATAACTTAAAGAACATATATACTGCAAAAGTAGTTATTTACATAAAAGCAAAGCAATATATACATAAATGAAACTAAAGGGGAACATATATCACACATTTATAAATGTATGTAACTGCAACGTTAAGAAGAGAGTAATTAAATTCAGTTTTCTTTATATTACCAGGATAATCCACTAAACTACATAAAAATAATACAATAGTCACAATTTTTAGTTTGCAAATGTACGTATATCGTATAAATCCCAAATGTAGCAGCCCAGTCTCACAGAAGCTCGTGAAATAGTCTCTAAATTTAATGTATTGATTTGTGTACATAGACACGAATTTCAAATTTTTTTCGTGATGGTCAACACGAAATCTATTCGTATATAATCCACGTAATCATGAACCAGGAAGTATAAAGAGCTGTGAATGCCGTGTGGACAGGAGGTCGGGATGGATGGGTGGGTCTAAAAACACCAGACTTTCACCATGAGACCAATGTTGGTGCCCCGTGTGAGGCCAGAAGTCAACGTTGATTTATTTGTCAAGTAACTTCTGTACTTAAGTTACAGAACTTCTGGAGTTGTTTTAACCCAAACCACCATCTTTTACTAAAGTAGCTCTGCGTGACTTTACTCTGCGTGACTTTACTCTGCGTCACTTTACGACGCATTACATTCTGTTAAATCATTAGCGCACCAAAGAGTACAAACTTGTACTACAGGACTGTTTTAGTGATGAAACTGAATCTGTTTCCATCTCCAGATAGTTTTCATGTGTAATTTGAACTAAAGTTTCAGCTTCATCTTGTTTGTGTGTTCATGTGTTGACGTCCTGATGAGAAGAAGAAGAAAACAGCAGATTTCATTACCGCTGTTATTAATTAATGTTCAGGCAGTTAACAAAGAGCGAATCCTCAGCAGCTCCGTGTGCTGCTGAATAAATTAACATCCTCAGTGTTGAGAGTTACAGCTTTAATTTTCAGAGGTAGAAACTTATTAATATTTAGTCCCAGGAAGGTTTTAAATGAGGGAGGAATATTCAAAGAAGCATCTATTAGATCCACTCAGGAGCTTTTTATCACTTATTCATATAAAGCTGAGATACAGATCAGATCCTCTGCTGACTTTACAACCATATTACACCCTAAACTACATCTTTTATGTTTCTTTTAGCTCGTTAAATATTTAAGCACACTGCTCTGGATTTTGGTTTATGACCCAACAGCTCCGACAAATCCCAGAACGTCCTCTCAGCTCAGGTTCTTACATTCAGAGAAGTCAGGTTTCAACAGGAGGAAACATCTACAGCAGAGTAAGCGCCCCCCCGAGGCTATAACGGTCCTAATGCACCAGGACTGTAGTACACCAGCTGTTCATAATATAAAAATAAAGTTTGTTTGTAAAGTTCTTAGTAAATGGTTTCAAACTCGTGATTTACTCTCTATCTGGTTCGCTTTAAAACTTTGACATTAAATACGTAGGAAAATTAAGTACGTATATTTAAAGTTAAATAAATTACGTAAGTCAACGTATCCTCAAACAGTTCATATGATTTCTTACGAAAAGTTATTCCTCATTTTTTTGTGCGTTTTCCTACGAATGTCCAGCAACACGTGATAATTTCCACCGTTGATTACAGTCTTTTCAAATAAGCAAAGTGAAGGAAACTAAACGGTCTCATTATTTCATTCTCACATCTCTCACGTCTCTGTTCTCTTTTTAAAAGAGAAATTATTCAAGAAGTGAACCTCCAACATGAAGAAACTGTTTTATGTTTATGGAATATGAATCACACTAACACGTATTAAATATATGAAATGTTAAAAGAACACCAACATTTAGTAAATGACTCTTAATTAGTGGTGCTGACAGGACGATTCGGAGCACCTGAAGGCACCGTTAGTTCAGGTCTCTGATGATGTAACAGTGGATCCTCTGGGGGGGGTATCATTAACCTTCAGTCCTCTGACGACCTTCAGAGGACGAGTCCTCCACAGAGGACACATTCAGCATCGTTCTCTGCATTCAGATGAGTTCCTTTAGTTTCCTGCTGCAGTCCAATAACTGCTCCAGTGTTCTGTACTAATATATCTAAGACAAGTTCAAGTCAAAACACCCGTCAACAAGAGACAAGTCTGAGTCCAAATGCCTTCAGGACCAGTCTAAGTGTGAGGAAAAAACCACAAGTCCACGACAAGTC
The DNA here is from genome assembly GCA_916701645.2 of Sebastolobus alascanus. Classification (NCBI taxonomy): domain Eukaryota; kingdom Metazoa; phylum Chordata; class Actinopteri; order Perciformes; family Sebastidae; genus Sebastolobus; species Sebastolobus alascanus. The sequence goes on along the minus strand of CAKAOJ020000438.1, from coordinate 189,351 downwards.
CGCATCGAAACATCCAGCTGTGTTGGGTTAACTCCAGCTGTGCTGGGTTAACTCCGGCTGTGTTGGGTTAACTCCAGCTGTGTTGGGTTAACTCCGGCTGTGTTGGGTTAACTCCAGCTGTGTTGGGTTAACTCCAGCTGTGTTTGGTTAACTCCAGCTGTGTTGGGTTAACTCCAGCTGTGTTCGGTTAACTCCCGCTGTGTTTGGTTAACTCCAGCTATGTTTGGTTAACTCCAGCTGTGTTTGGTTAACTCCAGCTATGTTGGGTTAACTCCAGCTGTGTTTGGTTAATTCCAGCTGTGTTGGGTTAACTCCAGCTGTGTTGGGTTAACTCCAGCTGTGTTGGGTTAACTCCAGCTGTGTTGGGTTAACTCCGGCTGTGCTGGGTTAACTCCAGCTGTGTTGGGTTAACTCCGGCTGTGCTGGGTTAACTCCAGCTGTGTTGGGTTAACTCCAGCTGTGTTGGGTTAACTCCAGCTGTGTTAGGTTAACTCCAGCTGTGCTGGGTTAACTCCAGCTGTGTTGGGTTAACTCCGGCTGTGCTGGGTTAACTCCAGCTGTGTTGGGTTAACTCCGGCTGTGCTGGGTTAACTCCAGCTGTGTTGGGTTAACTCCAGCTGTGTTTGGTTAACTCCAGCTGTGTTGGGTTAACTCCAGCTGTGTTGGGTTAACTCCAGCTGTGTTGGGTTAACTCCCGCTGTGTTTGGTTAACTCCAGCTATGTTTGGTTAACTCCAGCTGTGTTTGGTTAACTCCAGCTGTGTTTGGTTAACTCCAGCTATGTTGGGTTAACTCCAGCTGTGTTTGGTTAACTCCAGCTGTGTTTGGTTAACTCCAGCTATGTTGGGTTAACTCCAGCTGTGTTTGGTTAACTCCAGCTGTGTTTGGTTAACTCCGGCTGTGTTAGGTTAACTCCAGCTGTGTTGGGTTAACTCTCGCTGTGTTGGGTTAACTCCAGCTGTGTTGGGTTAACTCCAGCTGTGTTGGGTTAACTCCAGCTGTGTTGGGTTAACTCTCGCTGTGTTGGGTTAACTCCAGCTGTGTTGGGTTAACTCCAGCTGTGTTGGGTTAACTCCAGCTGTGTTGGGTTAACTCCAGCTGTGTTGGGTTAACTCCAGCTGTGTTGGGTTAACTCCAGCTGTGTTGGGTTAACTCCAGCTGTGTTGGGTTAACTCCAGCTGTGTTGGGTTAACTCCAGCTGTGTGGTCAGCAGCTGGATTGATTTTGTCTTTGTGCGTTTGTTCCTTAAAAAGAACAAAAGCTGACAATAACCAGGTCTTAATCCTGTCGCTGACAGACGTGCTGAGGCAGAAGAATTGTATTTCACTCCCTCTTCTTCTTATCCCCCCCCCCCAGATCTGCAGGCAGCACCAGCAGAAAGTGAGTTATTGTTGGTTATAAGCAGAAATCTATAAGCTGCAGCCGGCTGACAAATGATCCTGGTTTGATTCCCTCGGGTCGGTGGGGGGGGGGGGTTCTGAGTCTGAGCCAGCGTGTCTGAACCGAATGTGTTTAAATTTTTATCACATAACCAGCTTTTATTGGCTCAGTGAGGAAGATGATAAAAGCAGCGAGTGGTGAAGCCCCGAGGCTGAAAGCTGACAGAGAGCTGACCAATCACAGAGAGCTGACAGAGAGCTGACCAATCACAGAGAGCGGACAGAGAGCTGACCAATCACAGAGAGCGGACCAATCACAGAGAGCGGACGGCGATTTTATATCACAACTGTCATCATGTAAAACAGATAACTCTGGTTTCTTCTTCTACTCTCTGAATACAGGATGTTTAGTGTTTCTACTGTTGAACAGAACAAACAACAGACTGGTTTATCTTTTTGAGTCTCACCAACAGGTTCATCATCACTAGAGTTTCATATTTCTGGAGTAAAAATAGTAAATAAATTGTGGTAGAGTTGCAGGGACGTACTGTATGTACACATATCTGCAATTTGGGAAGTTGCTCTTTATCGATACGCTCTTATTGTGTTATGGTAAAGTTTGTATGTTCATTCATCTCAGTCTCACAGCAGTTTGTGAAATTGTCTTCTTGATTCGTCTTAATAGACACGAATTTCCCTTTTTTTCTTGACGCTCATTACGACTTTCAACAACGTATTTTTTGTGTTTTCCTATGAATGTCCAGCAACACATGACGCACGTTTCAATTTCCTCTCCAGTCTTTTCAAAATAAAACTACTTAGTTAGGTTAAGTAAAAGATGGTGATTTGAGTTAAAATAACTCCAGAAGTTCTGTAACTTAAGTTCAGAAGTTACGTGACAAATAAATCCACGATGACTTCTGGCCTCACACGGGGCACCAACATCGGTCTCCTGGTGAAAGTCTGGTGTTTTTAGACCCCCCCATCCACCCCGACCTCCTCCCTACACGGCGTTCACCGCTCTTTATACTTCCTGGTTCACGATTACGTGGATTACATACGAACTGATTTTGTGGGATATATATGAATTATAGTGCTTAACTTTTAGTGGGTATAGCTACAAACAGTGGATGAGAACAGCCTGCGTAACTTAACTGAGGTCTATGTATGTACGTTTTGGTTTCACATGGGACATGAACAGCGGTCTCCTGGGTCGAAGTCTGGTGTTTATAGACCCACCCATCCCCCCCGACCTCCTCCCTACGTGGACAAGCAAACAACATATTGGTTTTAAGTGCCGACCTTTTATAAATCTCAGTAGGACTTTAGAAGTATTTAGTAAAAGTGATGAAAACGTCTCCACACAGTTTCTACCAGAACAGAAATCCATTAGTGAGATGCAGAGTCATCAGAGGAGAAGGTGTGAAGTGTGTAATGAGTCGGTGTCACAGGTGATGTTCAACACGGCTTCATGAATTCATAACGAGGATCCGATTGATCCACAAACATCCAGTTAATGGGAGTCAGGAGCGTGAGGTCGCAAACCAACAGGATCCAGATCAGTGAATCCAGATCAATGTTTTAATCAAAGCTGTTCTATTAATCAGGACTGAGAGCCGTGACTCCTTCCTCCTCCTCCTCCTCCTCCTCCTCCTCCTCCTCCTCCTCCTCCTCCTCATCTCTCCTGTTAGAACACAAACGGTCATAATTAATCACATCATTAATATCTCTCCCATGACGGCGGCTGGAAATCCTGTTACAGCGGAGCGGGAAGTGGAACCTGCAGCGACTCGACAAGATTAAACCGACGAGACGGAAACAGGTTTACAAGAGCGTGACGCTGCTTATTATTCATTAAATATCATCAGACATATTCATTAAATATCATCAGAAATATTCATTAAACATTAGCAGATTTATTCATTAAATATCATCAGAAATATTTATTAACGGTAGCAGATTTATTCATTAAATATTAGCAGATTTATTCATTAAATATCATGTAAAATATTCATTAAATATTAGCAGATTTATTCATTAAATATCATCAGAAATATTCATTAAACATTAGCAGATGTATTCATTAAATATTAGCAGATTTATTTATTAAATATCATCAGAAATATTCATTAAATATCAAAAGTATTCATTAAATATCATCAGAAATATTCATTAAATATTAGCAGATTTATTCATTAAACATTAGCAGATTTATTCATTAAATGTCATCAGAAAAATTCAGTAAATATTAGCAGATTTATTCATTAAATGTCATCAGAAATATTATTTAAATATTAGCAGATTTATTCATTAAATTTCATCAGAAATATTATTAGTATATTATAATATACAGATTATCCCTTTCTAATGTTATGAGTCCATTAAATATCCGTTATCAGCCTTCTATTCTAAAGCTTCAGACGGACCAAACTGCTCCGACCACGTAGTGAAAGGTAAACAGTCGCAGTTTTAAACCAGTTATTTTATTTTGTATTATTTGAAGCTCTTATACTGACGTCAGTATAAGAAGTGTTATATTTTAGTGAGGAAGAGGAGCTGAGCTGCAGTAGAAGGACACAGTGAGCGACTCTGCAGTGACAGAATCTGATGATAAAACATAAAGAGGTTCTGGTTCAGAACTCGTGATGAGAGTCAGATTGTTCTGTCGGCTCATGATGGATGGTGGAGGCTTTAGACCAGAGGACGATGTCCCGCCGTGGAACACATGTCTGACACCAGAGAACACAGTTACAGATAAATAACATTATGTCTCTCGTCTCAGCGTCTCAGGACCTGAATCTCATTTCCCTCTCTGCTGGTTTTTATTCAAATCATCCAACTCGTCCTCCTCTAGTCTCTTTTTATCAGCAGGACGGTCTGATGAGACGGTCTGGAGACGGTGATTTTATTTATATGAATTAATCTGACTCAACTTCAAATTTGTGAAACATTTTACTATGAAAATCAAACTGAAGATCTTTAGGAAACACACACAACTGTGTGTGTTGATGGTTGTGTGTTTTTACCGTGTGTTGATGGTTGACATGTGTTTGTGCGTCAGTGTGTGTTTTTCTTTACTTGTGTGTGTGTGTGTGTGTGTGTGTGTATGTGTGTGTGTGTGTGTGTATTGTGTGTGTGTGTGTATTGTGTGTGTTGTTTGCTGTTGGACGTCCTGTCGTCTCTCGGGGACAATACTGATTACCACCATCTGTCAGCTACAACAAAGGATTGTGGGAACACAGGAGGAGACGTGGAAACACACACACACACACACACACACACACACAGGATCACAGTATAAATCAGCTCCTCTGATTGGTGGAGGCGACGGTACCAAACATTGTATATCACTCAGAGGTTAAAGTCAACAGGTGGTTGTTCGTCACCATCAGCTCCATCTCCACCATGTTGGTCTGAACACATCAGACTCCATTCATAAAACCAGTGATTTAACCTCTCAGAACAGGGAGCTGCTGGTCTACCGCTGCAGAGTGATATATAAACCGAATACTTCAGGAACACTACTGAAGATACAGAGTGATATATAAACCGAATACTTCAGGAACACTACTGAAGATACAGAGTGATATAAAACCCTCCATAAACTAAATTAAAATACTGGATTAGCTCTTTAAACCATCTGTGTTTGTGGTTGAATCAGATCCTGAACGTCTCACTGTGACTGTATCAGACAGCAGGACTGAGTTTACTGAACTAATGTTCACATTAACAAGAGGAGAAGTACTACAGGTGAGACACACAGGTATCAGGTATGAGAGAGACTCAGAGAGGTCTTTTATTCTGGAGGACTGATGAGGTGATGAGAGACAGGTGAGTCAACAGGTGAGATGATTGGAGGAAGAGGACAGGTGAGAAGGATTAGTGGGAACGACTGAGAGTACTCATGACACGTGGAATATTGTGGTATTTATACTCCTTCCTGTGAGTCCAGGTTGGTAGTAGTACAAGTTTTGTAGTACTGTGTGTGTCCTACTGTAGTACCACATCAGCTGTCTGTGTTCAGTCACACAGGTGTGTGTGTGTGTGTGTGTGTGTGTGTGTGTGTGTGTGTGTGTGTGTGTGTGTGTGTGTTCAGTATCAGGTTACAGGTGTGGTCATAAAGGAGGTGAAGACAGGTGATCTATAATAAACAGCATCACGTCTCTTAAAGCTACAGTCACCTCTAAATCAGTCATCAGCTGTTAGAAACATCGTCACGTCGTCTCTTCACCTAAATAAAGTCTAAATAAACTCTGTCTGTGTCCTTGTCAGGATTATATATATATTATAGGACGCAGCGAGACGCCTGATTCACATTCATCTTCATCATCACATTCATCCTCATCATCACATTCATCTTCATCATCACAGAGGATTAAAGTTCTCAGACCTTGAACGCACCGCGGCCTGCAGCTGCAGAGATCAGTGTTTAACTGAGAAGATCAGAGACATCAGAATAAAGATGTAAAGTTTATTATTGTTGTTCTACTTTAAATCTCCATGAATAATGAATTATGATGATGATCATCATCATCATCATCATCATCATCATGTTGATGTTATTATTTCTTCCCTCCAGCTTCATTAATCTGACAGGATTTAACACCTCACACTCATTAAGATTCAGCTCACAACGTTTATACTGGTTCAGGTTCAGGTGGAACTACGGAGGCCCTGAAGGGTCACAGTGAGACGACTCTACTATAACCACTGCTTTATGATTATTAGTTATTACTGTCATAACACAAACCCTTAAAATGTTAAAGTCTTTGTGTAAAACCCTTAAAATGAACAGAACATCACAGATAACTACACTTTGATTTATACCTGAATGTTTCAGTGATGGAGACCTGATCAGGATTTAACATTTTTCACATGTGACAGCAGCTAATATTAATATTAATAAAGTCTTTATTAAATAATCTGATTACCTCTGTGATATAAACTAATCAAACAGTATTAAACCTTCTCATTCTGTGGTTTTATATGTTCAGTTTCTCTCTTCATGTCCTCAGTTTGTGACCTCGAGAGGAAACTTTAACTACAAACAGCCTCTGAAATAAAAACCTTGAATCACCAACAAACAACCAGAGAAACAAAGAGAAGAAATATTTAATAAATCCAGAGAGAAACATGATTAAAGCTCTGATGTGTTTGTTTCCTGTTGACTCCTCAACTCCTGTTTGATTAGTTTAACACACATTTTTCACCTTTGACACTTTTTTAGTGAAAACCTCTGAAATATTCTGTTTTTACTCTGAACAAGCAACAAAACTACAACAACAACAACTTCGTCTCTCCAGAGTTAGAAATGTTTGACCAGCAGCTCGACGGAGGAGGTTTTAATCTCACCAGCCTCTGGTTGTTCGTTCTGAGCTGTTAACTGTTAACTGGTAACTGTTAACTGTTAACTGTTAACAGTTAACTGGTAACTGTTAACTGTTAACGGTTAACTGGTAACGGTTAACTGTTAAGTGTTAATTGTTAATTGTTAACTGGTAACTGTTAACTGTTAACTGTTAAGTGTTAATTGTTAACTGGTAACTGTTAACTGTTAACTGTTAAGTGTTAATTGTTAACTGGTAACTGTTAACTGTTAACTGGTAACTGTTAATTGTTAACTGTTAACTGTTAACTGTTAACTGGTTAACTGGTTAGATTTTAACCTGCGACCACTCACAGCTGAATTATTAATTATTATTCTGTTAGAGGTCAGGAGTTTTACATGTTTAATAAACTCAATAAAACTCTGCAGACATTTTATCAATAAAACGAGGAGTCCAATGATATTTTAATCTTTATTTTCTGTTTTATTTTCTCTCATTTTGTTTCATAACTGGTCAAAACGACTAAATAAATCACTGATTTATCAACACACACATAGTCACAGCATGGATATGATGGGGGGGGTTAACTGGATTGTGCTCACTGTGTCAGTTCTACCTCAGCAATATGTGAATATATGAGCTTATATTACACTGTACCATCCCCCCCCCCCTCCCCCCCCTCTTCCTCTTCCTCCCGCTGCTCCTCCTCCTCCTCTTCCTTTATCCTCCTCTTTCTATTTATAGTGGTCCTACCCCCCCCCCCCCCCCCCCACCTCTCTGTAGGAGAAAAGATTGTTTTCTAATGTGGTCACAAAGGAAGAGAAGAAGACCAGCTGGGTTATATAAAGAGGACTGGGAGGACTGGGAGGACTGGGAGGAGGATCATCACTGACTCACAGGCTCAAATAAAAAGCATGAAAACCATAAACTGATATTTATTGTTATTAATCAGTTTATTGAGAGTAGAAGAATAAACTAGAGTGTGCCTAATCCCCCAGTGCATCATGGGACATTAAAAACATAATAAACTATATTTAGTAGAGCCACTGAACGAGTTCATCACAGAGGAAAGAAAACAGCCCATCTCTACTGTGCGTTAAAGGTAACAATGCAGCAGCTTTTATTGTGAAGGTGTGTGTTAAGGTAACACTGCAGCAGCTTTTATTGTGAAGGTATGAGTTAAAGGTAACACTGCAGCAGCTTTTATTCTGAAGGTGTGAGTTAAAGGTGACAGTGTGCAGCAGCTTTTTTTGTGAAGGTGTGTGTTAAAGGAAACAAATCTCATCATTAATTCATCCTGACTTCTGTAATTTTGTCGCTCTGTAACATAATAAAACATAAATGATGGATTTTAATAATTCAGACAACAAAAGCCGAGGCGGGACGGTCAGCGGTGCATTATGGGTAGTGACGCCGGGACGTTGGATTGAATAAAGTTGATTTCTTTTATAAGAGCAGAGTGGTTGTTTCATCTGGAGCTTCCTGTTGATCTACTTCCTGTTGCTGCTGCTTCTATGAATGAAGAGCAGAGACTCCAGGTGCACTATAGATATCACCATGAAACAGGCTCCAGGGTCTACTCTATTAGAGAGAGTGAAGAAGACTGATGATGCTTCGCCGTGATGTCACATGACCACTACATCACCTGTAACGACGCCTGGTGTCTCCAGTTGCTGCGGTAACGAGCAGACAGCAGCATTAAAACAGAGTTAATCAGGTGATGAAGTCAGAGCAGTCATCATCATCATCATCATCAGCTGCTGCTGCTGCTGCAGGCGACCAATCAGAGCACAGCTGGATCAATGCAGCACTGTGTGTGTGTTACTGTGTGTGTTACTATGTGTGTGTGTGTGTGTGTGTGTGTGTGTGTGTGTGTGTTATTGTGTGTTTCAATCCTGTCGTGTCTTCAGTAGAACAGAATCAGGATCATTGATCAGCTTCAGTCTGCAGAGTCCTGCAGCTGATACTGGTTTAATTAATCCTTCCCCCTCTACCTCCTCTTCCTGAGGAGGAGGAGGAGGCAGAGAAGCAGAGATCTAGAGAGGTTCGCTGGTATTGAGGCTGTAAAGCGTTGATTCAGATGATGGATGGAGTGATAAAGAGGAGAATAAAACAGAGAAGGGAGGGAGAGAAACGAAGGACACGAGTTCATCAGTTCAACAGGAACGTTTTCAAAAGAAAAGATTCACATTCATGTTTTCTTTAGTAGTAAATTAAAACCTATAAACCTTTAAACCTATAAACCTTCAGTCCCACAGCGTCCTGACCAGCTCCCAGAAACTAGCAGCTGCTGCTGCATTAAATATTATTTCTCACAACGGTTCCCTGGATCAGAGTCTGATCATAATAATTTCCTCCAATGAATCATTAGTTCAACCTTCTTTTACTAGAAGCCAGAAAACAGAAGAGCTGAACATTCATCTTCCTCTGTGGCTGCAGAGAGACTTTAACGTCCTTCTCTGAATTACTGTATATTCTCTATGTGTCTAAAACAGGACACACAGCTGTAGATGGGGGGGAGGTTTAAAACCACAAAGTCATTCTTGCAAAGTTTAGATTCATTTGAAATTACACATCAAATTAGTTTAAATATGTAGCTTTTTCTGACCGGCTGCACAACAAGAAGAGAAAATCAAACCTGAAGAAGCTCAGTGTTGTTTTTAACTTTAGTAATCCTGAACAGAATGAACAGGTTTTATAGGTCGGCTTCAGTTTGAGTTTAGAAGCTGTTAGACTGAATGAATGAATGAATGAATGAATGAATGAGTGAGTAGAAGTCGTGTCGTCTCAGAGTTATTAACAGACTGATGAACTAGTGAACGAGTCGTCTCAGAGTCGAGTGGATCTCTGCTGAGAGAAACACTCGTTATCTTTAAACAGCTCACTTTCTGCAGGAAGTTTTAACGAGAGGCTGAACTGACCCTGAATCAGTTTGCTCAGACACATCATCATTATCTTCATCGTCCTGTCAGGATCATCATCATCATCATCATCATTATCATCATCATCAGTAGATAATAACTCCTTCTCCCCGTTACTCCCTCTGCTCTCAGCTTCCTGCTGGATGCTTCATTATCAATATCTCCTGACTCCTCTTCTTCATCATCACTTCATCAGCTGTTGCTCATCTTCTTCATCATCACTTCATCAGCTGCTGCTCATCTTCCTCTCTGTCCACTAACTCCATGTTTCACTTTTCACCTCAGATTTGGGATTTCCACCAAACTTGGACCACTGATGCATCTCTCCACTGTGGTCTCAGATATCTGAAGCTACTGGGACGAGTGTGTTCTAACCTAAACCTACAGGTGGACAAATAATGAAACCAGACCAGGAGGGAGAGCAGCAGACACCTGAACAGGTGAGACCAATCCTCAACAAGGTGGGGGGGGTTAATCAGTCAGGGAAGCAGAAGCAAACACAACAGGCGGTGTTGTAGAACTCGAGACTGCTCTCGGTCCTGAGACCAGGACTCCTCTTGAGGATTTTATTTCAGGACCACAACTATCACTAAACTTCCTGTGTACTGTCTCTGGATGCTCCGATCCGACTTGTTCATTTCCGATAGCGATAGTGATATTTTTCTCGTAAATTTGCCAGTTTAATCTCAGAGAAAGTCTGAGTTCTTTTCTTGTAAATTTTACGACTTTATAATCTCGCAGATGTGCTGATCCCTCTACCTCCTGAGTTGATGAGAAGAGTTTTAAGTGGTGCCCCGTGTGAGGCCAGAAGTCAACGTTGATTTATTTGACACGTAACTTCTGAACCTCAGTTACAAAACTTCTGGAGTTACTTTAACCCAAACCACCATCTTTTACTAAACCTAAGTAAGTAGTTTTATTTTGAAAAGACTGGGGCAGAAATTGACACATGCATCACGTGTTGCTGGACATTTGTAGGAAAAAACACGAAAAATACTTTGTTGAAAGTCGAGCTGAGAGTCACGAAATAAATGTGAAATTCGTGTCTATGAACACAAATCAGATTAAATTTAGTGACTATTACACGAACTGTCGTGAGACTGATTTGGACATTAATCAGGTCATACTGGTGCAGACTGGTGCAGACTGGTCAGGTCTTACTGGTGCAGACTGGTGCAGACTGGTGCAGACTGGTGCAGACTGGTCAGGTCTTACTGGTGCAGACTGTTTGTGCTGTGTGTTATAAAAGTCTCTTCCCTGTTTTTTATGTTGGCATCACATAATGAATGAACTTAGTGAAGTGCTTCTGATTAACAGACTCCATTTGTTTGCTTTTATTTGACACGTTGCCGTTAAATCATGTCGGGACGCCGTTTGTCTCCATGACGATGGCGAATAAAGACGTGACAGACTGAAGCAGAGAGACCAGCTGATGAAGCTGGTTATGAGGCTGCAGCCTGTCGCAGTGCTGCAGAGCTGCAGCTACTATATACCAGACTAATAGAGTAATACAAGACTAATACCAGACTAATACCAGAGTAATACCAGACTAATACCAGACTAATACCAGAGTAATACCAGACTAATACCAGAGTAATACAGACTAATACCAGACTAATACCAGACTAATACCAGAGTAATACAGACTAATATCAGACTAATACCAGACTAATACCAGACTAATACCAGAGTAGTACAGACTAATACCAGAGTAACATCCTGTTAGTCAGTCATCACAGAGCTGCAGCTACTATATACCAGAGTAATACCAGAGTAACAGGATGTTAGTCATCACAACAATGAGGACAGACGGACAGAGAGACAGACAGGTAGACAGACAGACAGGTAGACAGACAGACAGGTAGACAGACAGACAGACAGGTAGACAGACAGACAGACAGGTGACTCTGACTCTGTCTCTGCAGCAGCATCCTGTCAGAGCAGCAGATTAATGCTTCAACCTTTGCAGCAGCAGCATCAGAGGTTTCCACCATATTTATGATCATTACTTCCTGTCTCCTGCAGCCACGTCCCTCCTTCAACGGGAGACGCCACGGCTAACCATCAGTATTAAACCACTGGTTACCATGGCAACAGCACTGATGTTTACCGCGTGAACCTCCTCAAGACCTCTACATCCTCCACAAGGACTTCGTCATCCCCCATAAGAACCTTTTAAACATCCTCAAGGACCCCTGGAACCTCCTGGAGAGCTGAAGAGACTCTTCAAGGACCACTAGAACTTCCTCCAGGTCCTCTACAGCCTCTTCCAGGTCCTCTACAGCCTCTTCCAGGTCCTCTACAGCCTCTTCCATGGATGTGTTGCATAGAACGCAAACAAGTTGTGCCGTCCTGTTCGCTGTTTATTAATGAAAACGCGCCTGTTAAAGGTGAAAACATGGCGTTAAAGAACCCGTTGGCCTTGGCGTTGGCGTTGGCGTTGGCGTTGGCGTTGGCGTTGGCGTTGGCGTTGGGGTTGGCGTTGGCGTTGGCGTTGTTCCTGTTAGAACCCTCCAGCTCTCTGAGAGCAGAGAACCAGATTAAACAGTGATGGACAGTCCAACAGGAGGTGAGAGGGAGAGACACTCTGCCTTAATTAGGTCAGTCTCTTTTAATTATCTCTCTCTGTCTCTCTCTCTCTCTCTCTCTCTCTCTCTCTCTCTCTCCCATCATGCATCTCTCTCCCGTCCTCCTCCTCCTATTGTCCTGAGTGGTCAGACTTTAATGTCTCCTCTTCACTTTTACTGCCTCGTTAAAGACTTCAGGTCTCAAAAGGACACAGAGCTATATCTATATCTATATCTATATATCTATATCTATATCTATATCTATATCTATATCTATATATCTATATCTATATCTATATCTATATCTATATATCTATATATGTATCTATATCTATATCTATCTCTCTATATCTATCTATTAGTGTCACTGTTTTACTGCCTTTACAGCAGTATTTCCTGAGTGATCCTCTCGTATTATAAGAGGAGAGTTCAGAGAGGATTAACTGGTGAAGCTTCACTGAACCTGAATCCTTCAACATGATGAAAACGAGTTTCACAGAGACGGAAGAAAAAGAAGTAATTAAAGATCAGTGATGTAAAATATTAGAAACCAAACTGGGCCACAGTTATTAGAGTTATTAGAGTTATTAGAGAGAGAACTAATGGAGGAGACAACGGAGGATGAAGATGAGCTGAGCTGACTCTGAACTTTAATGATTTAGACTCATCACACTGCTCTGATTCACTTTACTCATCACATTAAACAGTTACTATATGATTAGCTGCTGTACACATGAACACCAGAACATGTTAGAACCAGTTCATTTTCACCATTTTTACTAAAACAAAACAAATAAAAAACTCAAACAATGAATCCCTTGTCAACATTTACCTTGTCTGTTGATGGAATAGTGAATTAATAATGAAATAATTAACAGACTGTTGCATCTTACAGACCTGTCTGTCTAACTTTAGCTATAAAACTAAAATGTTCTCTCTGAATATAATAATATAATAATATAATGTGACTTTGTGTCCTCGGTCGTCGTCCAGCAGCAGATTCAGAGGAAGGTCAGAGACAGGAAACAGCTGACGGAGAGGCTGAAAATATTATATATATATATATATATATATATATATATATATATATTTACCTCATATTTATCTCACTTTGTGTGTTTGGAGAGAAAATCAACAGACAGCAGGATTCATCTGACTCTGACCTCTGAAACACAAATCAATACTGGAGCTGCAGGTTTCAATTCATTCAACAACAACACGCATGAATTCTTTCACATTTGAAATCATATTAACTTCTGCTCCTGTAAATCACCCGAAACCACCGAGAGGACAGAGGAGGGAGGGAGAGATTATTAAGATGGTTATTATAAAATATTTATAAATAAATAAATAATAAAAAATAATAAATAAGTCATTAAATGTAGCAAAATAATATAAAAAATAAATGTAGCCATTTATTAATTGATAAAATTAAAATAGAATAAATTGATAAAAAATAATTATTATTAAATTAATTACTATTCATTTATTTTTGCACGTGGTTTTTATTTATGTATTTATTTTTGCATTTATTTTTATATATTTATTTACTTTTGTATATTTGATATATTTATATAAATAAATAAATACATACATTTTAAAATAAGTATATAAAAAATAAAGATATATGCAAAATTAAGTAAATATATGAAAAATAAATGCAAAAATAAATACATAAATAAATAAAAAATAAATGCAAAATAAATACCTTAATAAATAAAAGTGAAAATTACACAGAAGAGTAAATAAATAAGGGATAAATAAATAAATATGTCATTAAATGTAGTAATATATAATATATATGCAGTGATAACTATGTGTTGAACGCAGCGCTGCAGACGATGATGTTCAGCTTCAGCGTCAAGTCACACATTTATTCCTTCATGGAGACTTTACAGAACAACAACAACAGAGCAGCATGTTTCCCTCCAGCTGCAGCATCACGTCTACTGTAACTGTAACTGTAACTGTAACTGTAACTGTAGCTGTAACTGTAACTGTAGCTGTAACTGTAACTGTAGCTGTAGCTGTAGCTGTAACTGTAGCTGTAGGTTGATGTGAGGCTGAATGAGAAGCCTCCGGCTCTTCTATCTATAGTTCTTTATTCTCTGATGTAAATAATGATGCTCTCTGAACCGTTAACACACATTCATGTGAGCAGCAAATCTTCTTTTATTGTGAGCAGCGAGAGACGTTAACGTGTGTTTACACTGTGATTCACCATTAATCCTCTTATATAACGTCTCACAGCAGCAGTCACATTTAAAACAGCTGCTGATGAATAATGTGGAGAAATGTTTCCATCATCCTACATGAAAGCAAAAATGCAGCAAAAATAATATTTAAAATAAGTTTAGCCATTAATTAATTGATAAAATGTGACATAAATTGATATTTCTGTTTAAATTTGCTTCTTTATTTATGTATCTTTGTCTTAATTCCCTTATTTATTTACTCTTCTGTTAAATTTTCCCTTTTTATTTATATGAGTATTTATTTTAATTTATTTTTAAATGTATTCATTTATATTTGCATTTATTTTTATTTTGTATTCATTTTTATTTATGTATTTATGTATTTATTTTTGCAGTTTGTTTTTTATTTTATATTTACTTTTTAATATATGTATTTATTTATATATATGAATATGAATAAATAAATCTATAAAAATAAATTTAAATAAAATAAAAATAAATACATTAATACATTTTAAAAAAATTAACAGAAGAGTAAATAAATAAGAGAATTGATGCAAAGATAAATAAATAAAGAAGAAAATTAAAACAGAAATATTAATTATGTCACATTTTATCAATTAATAAATGGCTACATTTATATTTAATATTATTTTGCTACTTTTCATTACATATTTATTTATATATAAATGATTTAGTCAGGTTCCGTCCTCCGTACCTGAGTCACAGTGTGTTTATTTGAAGAGCAGAATCAGCAGAATAACCAGAGTGATTTATAGATCCTGTCCTGTCTCTAGTTTCTCTCTCTGGGACTCTGAATAACTCTCTGTGAGGCGTTCAAGGAGCCAAAAACACTTTTAACACGTCGTTGACCAAACAGTCTCTCCTCAGGGTCCATTAGTAGCTCTTCTGGAGCTTTCTATCACATCACAACAGCTTCCTCAGGCTCAGTCGATCAGTTTTATGACAATATGGAGTTAATAGTGAGGAGGGGAGAGAGGAGAGCTGCTTCCCTGCAACCAGACTCTGTTCAACTTTATGAGTATTTAAGAAAAATCACTATTCATTCATTTCACAGCTGACTTCTGCTTCCTGTAATCCTGTAAAACTGAATCCAGTTTATATGAATTCATTACTGTGTTTACTGAAGCAGCAACCAGCCTCTTCCTCCTCCTCCTCCTCCTCCTCCTCCTCCTGGACCAGGACCAGAGTAATCTATTACTGCAGGTTGGCAGCGACTCCACAGAGAGAGAAATGGTGATTCTGTGAGTCTGTGGTGAGAAACAGGAATAAATCCAGAAACGTGACCTCTCTGTATAAAATGACCTGTGGTGACCTCTAGGATAATCACAGCCTCATGAAACTTTACAGCCACAAACTAGAGACCTAGAGCATTCAGAGCATGGATGGATCAAACTAGAGACCTAGAGCATTCAGAGGATGGATGGATCAAACTAGAGACCTAGAGCATTCAGAGGATGGATGGATCAAACTAGAGACCTAGAGCATTCAGAGGATGGATGGATCAAACTAGAGACCTAGAGCATTCAGAGGATGGATGGATCAAACTAGAGACCTAGAGCATTCAGAGGATGGATGGATCAGACTAGAGACCTAGAGCATTCAGAGGATGGATGGATCAAACTAGAGACCTAGAGCATTCAGAGGATGGATGGATCAAACTAGAGACCTAGAGCATTCAGAGGATGGATGGATCAAACTAGAGACCTAGAGCATTCAGAGGATGGATGGATCAAACTAGAGACCTAGAGCATTCAGAGGATGGATGGATCAAACTAGAGACCTATAGCATTCAGAGGATGGATGGATCAGACTAGAGACCTAGAGCATTCAGAGGATGGATGGATCAAACTAGAGACCTAGAGCATTCAGAGGATGGATGGATCAAACTAGAGACCTAGAGCATTCAGAGGATGGATGGATCAAACTAGAGACCTAGAGCATTCAGAGGATGGATGGATCAAACTAGAGACCTAGAGCATTCAGAGGATGGATGGATCAAACTAGAGACCTAGAGCATTCAGAGGATGGATGGATCAAACTAGAGACCTAGAGCATTCAGAGGATGGATGGATCAAACTAGAGACCTAGAGCATTCAGAGGATGGATGGATCAAACTAGAGACCTAGAGCATTCAGAGGATGGATGGCTTTATAGCTAGACTGACAATAAGGGGGTTTCTGAGCAGTTTTTGATCCAAAATCACAGCATGGCTTTTTCTCTGGTGTTCCTCAAGGTCTTGGTGTCTTAATGTGGTATTTTGGAGGGATTATTGATAATTTTTATCAATTCTCCAGTGGTAAAAAATGGTTAAATTTAGCACCAAATCTGTGGAACAAATGGTATCAACCCAGAAATTATAGCAACAATTTATGAGACATAATAGAGCATTTGGATGGACATCATATACTTCTATCATGATGTTCTAATCCTGTACCCCCCTAAAGACCCCCAGTACCCCCCTAAAGACCCCCAGTACCCCCCTAAAGACCCCCTGGACCCCCCTAAAGACCCCCTGTACCCCCCTAAACACCCCCAGTACCCCCCTAAACACCCCCTGGACCCACCTAAAGACCCCCTGGACCCCCCTAAAGACCCCCTGTACCCCCCTAGAGACCCCCTGGACCCCCCTAAAGACCCCCTGGACCCCCCTAAAGACCCCCTGTACCCCCCTAGAGACCCCCTGGACCCCCCTAGAGACCCCCTGGACCCCCCTAGAGACCCGATACCGGGTGGCATACTGATGTTTAAGGGTGCCGGCGCTATCGAACGCCGACGGCCGTTACAAAGTATCAGTATTTGAGGCCGTGGTAGTGAGACCGGGCACACACACACTGAACACACACACACACACACACACACACACACATACACTGTGACATCAATCTAGCAGAACGAGAGCCGCTGTTTACGATCTCCTTCTTCCGGCGGCCATGATGGATTTACTGCTGATGGGACAGGAAGGGCTCAGAAACTCATCAGTCACACACACACACACACACACACACACACACACACACACACACACACACACACACACACTGACCAGAACACTATACAGTACTGTATGTTTGTGTTCTGATGAATGAAGATGTTTTTAATGTTTTATTCTGATTATTGATGATGCAGATCAGTCGGCTGTGATGATGAAGAAGCTGTTGATGTAAACAGAAAACACTGATTATTATTATTATTATTATTATTATTATTAATAATAATATCAGGTGATATTATAGTTGATGACGAGTCACATCATTAACTTCACAACCAGACTAAATGATAAGAAGAGACAATAAGACGCAGAATCACTGAAACAATCACGTTTTATTATCAATAAACCTTTTCTGCTCTGAGAAAACTATTTAGTATGAATCCTAAAATGATCCATAAAAACACACCAAACATCTTAATCTCTTAATCTTAATCATCTCAATCAAACCACAGATTAGAGAAAATAAACTCCGTAATCTTTTTAAGTAACAAATGAAGTAGATTTTAATGGACACACGACTTTTCCTTAATTTACACATTAACTTGAAATATTTGACTAATAATCCATTAATGATGAGTTTAAGGTGTTATTGAAGTTAAGGCATTTTAGTTTAAGTCAGTGATTTTAAGGCATTTTTATTCACTATTCTATAATAATTTAAGATGATTATCCAGATTTAATAGTAAATATATTAATGGTTTTCTAAGTGAAAAAAAAACTTAAAATGTACAAAACAATGTTACAGGTAACCCTTAATTTGTTCTTTAAAAAGTGCGTAATGTTTAAAAATTAAATGATTCTTTTTATTCTACATCACTAACTCTTACCGTAGTATTTATACGTGTTTACATCACAGTCAGTTCAGGATACACGGAGTACCCATGACAGAGAAATCAAGAAAGGCGTATTTACTGCACGCTAAACACTTTCTGCATTATCGTGGTATTTATACGTCTTTTAGTGTGAACGTTCTGCTCTGTAGAATCTTCAGCTCTTTACGAACCTGTTGGACTTTGTGTTTACAGACATTATGAGACACCTGTAGCCTCTGACATAAATAATGAGACACTGAATTAATTAGATTTCATCTCACGTCGTCTTCTGACTGCGAGCACATTAACCTCCTCCTCCTCCTCCTCCTCTCTGCTGGGGCCTTTAAAACACCTCATCAATATTCACACATCACCACGCCTCACTCTCACCGCCAAACAAGAGACGGAGCTTCAATGACACCTTCCGGGTAATGAATGACACCAGGAGGAGAAGGAGGAGGAGGATGTAGAGAGATGAAGCATCGGGGGGTTTGTGACTGCAGATGTTTATGATCATCCTGACTGACAGATGATCAAAGTTACATAAAGCTTCAGTCCAGATGTGTCTCTGTTGGTGTCTCAGTCCAGATGTGGAGACGAGCTCTCTGACAGCTGAGTCCTCGCTGCTGATCTGGTAAAGACCCTCTGAGGAGGTTTCATGTCTCACATCCATTTAATTCTGTTAAACATAAAATACCTTCACATACTCGTCACATATTGCCCCTTGGCGTTGACGTCACACCCGTTGGCGTTGGGGTCATGCCCCTTGGCGTTGGCGTTACACCCCTTGAAGTTGGCATCACACCCCTTGGCGTTGGCATCACACCCCTTGGCGTTGGCATCACACCCCTTGGCGTTGGCTTTACACCCCTTGGTGTTGGCATCACACCCCTTGGTGTTGGCATCTTACCCGTTGGCGTTGGCATCACACCCCTTGGCATTGGCATTACACCCCTTGGCGTTGGCTTTACACCCCTTGGTGTTGGCATCACACCCCTTGGCGTTGGCATCAAACCCCTTGGCGTTGGCATCAAACCCCTTGGCGTTGGCATCAAACCCCTTGGCGTTGGCATCACACCCCTTGGCGTTGGCATCACACCCCTTGGCGTCACTTAAAATTCAGGCAACAAAACCACTATAGCTAGGGTCAGTGACTAGAGACTGACATGACAAAATAAGTCAACGTTACTTTTAGTTTCACACGGGACGCGAACATCGGTCTCCTGGTTGAACGTCTTGTGTTTGTTACCTTTGAATTCGCTCCCAATTTACAACATTATAAAGAAACAGTAAATCCTGTCACCTCTATGCAGATGATACGCCGCTGTACATTCCTCTTCTGATGGCATCGGTCCTATTAGAAGCTGGTTAACTGAAATGTTTTAACAGCTGAATGAAGACATTGTATTATGGGATGTATTCTCACATTAAATCACTGTCTCGAGAGTCTTATTTTGGAGTCTGATCTTGACTTTGACAGCTTTTTATTACATGTGAAAAACTTGTCAAAGTTTTTATATCTCTAGAAGCTGGTGAATCCTTATTTGACTTTAGAAAACTTAATTTACACCTGACTGTGTTGGTACCTGCTACACAGACTTTAATACCTGCTACACAGACTTTAATACCTGCTACACAGACTTTAATACCTGCTACGCAGACTTTAATACCTGCTACACAGACTTTAATACCTGCTACACAGACTTTAATACCTTCTACAAGGACTTTAATACCTGCTACACAGACTTTTATACCCGCTACACAGACTTTTATACCTGCTACACAGATTTTAATACCTGCTTCACAGACTTTAACCCTCATAATCAGCTGAGAGTCGACATCCACGTTGTGCAGAATAATGATGATGTAACTGTGATGTCACTGATGGTGTTTGAGTAGGACAATAAGACGTCCTGTCCTCTCCGTCTCTGAACTCTCGACCTCTCGGCTTCAGCTTCAGGCGACCGAACAGCAGCAGCTCCCTCGTGGGACTGAGAGGGAAAGTCAGCAGGAACCCGCACAAATAAAAGCCTAAAGTGAGACATAATGTCATTTAATGTAATTTAATTTGGTGTCCTGGCAGCTGCTTCATGTTGTCTCTACGTGGAGCTGCAGGATCTCCACTCATACAAACATTCTTATCTTAAATTAAGTCAACTTAAATTATACAGAGATCCATTAAAAAGAGAAACCTTACCTCATCATTTGGACATACATATAATGACTTCCTGTTATTGTTATGACCTTCGTATCTCATAAATATGACTTCCATATGTCAAAAATTACATCATACATGTCTGAAAAGTTTACATATCAATATGATGCGTTTTTAGTTGTTTGCATCGTTTTTTTATTGGTTACAGTTTCTTTTGTGATTTTCTGTGACATGTCTTTTAGTGGTTTGTAACGTTGTTTTATTGACGTTTGTGACGTATTTTTTGGTGTTTTTAACGTTTTTTTATTGATGTTTGTGACGTGTTTTACTGGTTTGTAACGGGTTTTTTTTTGTGATTTTCTGTGACGTGTTTTGGTGACGTGTTATCCGTTCTGTTGTTACGTTACTTCCGTATGTATTTTACTTAGTTAACGTACTTTTTTTAAGCGTTTTTCCTAAACCTAACTAAGTGGTTTTATTGCCTAAACCTAAGTACAGCCGTTACCGTAGTTTTGTTGACAGGTGAAAAGGCTTAAATGCGTCCTCATGACGTGCTAAATGTCCTTGTAATGTTGTGCTACAGTATTTATACGTCTTCCCATGAGATCGGGTTGATCTGATGAATTTGACTTCCATATCTTGTAAGTGTAAATTAACTGTAGCTGTAAAATAAAACCATGGCAGCTTTCGGCCACCGTACATGTAGGTTTATTTTTAGTTTTTAGTTTACACCTGAAGGACCTCTAGTGTTCCCACATTCATCCATCATATCCTAATAACATTCAGGGTTTTAGAGCTGTTGTTATACATAAACATAATGAAGTTTCTGTGCTGACGGTTGAAGAAGTCGCTGGGGGAAACTAACACCAGAACCTCCACTTTAGGGCCAATTAAGACGTTTAGTGAGTGTGTTCAGGTCCAGGGGGGACCGATAGACGCCTCGTCCTCCCACCGGCTGCTTTATTTAGTCAGATCATAACAGAGAGGAGACAAAGACTCAGAGTCTCAGCGGGCTCGACTCAACCGTGATCGACTGGTTTTAAAAGTGAAGATAAAGACGAGTAGAAGCTGCTTCATCCTCCAGAGGATGAAAAGTTCGGTACGATGGATTTAAATTTAAACGTTTTCTCTAAGTTTCAGCATTAGATTTAATTCAGGAAGCTAAAGATGAAGATGATGATGATGATGAAGATGAAGATGAAGATGATGATGATGATGATGATGATGATGATGATGATGATGATGATGATGATGGGATGGATTTACTACGTCCAAGGTGCATAGACGCAGCCTGGTCTTACGTCCCCGTACGTTGAAGCTGCAGAGAGAGGATCTTTTCTCACTGTGACAGCAGATATAAAATATATATATATATACAGTATAAATACATAAATATATATAATCATCATCCATCACAATGATGGCGTCTGGCCTCGGCAGTTTGATGGCGGCGGTAACAGAGTCGGCGTCGTTGAACCTCAGAGGTCGAGATTGTCTCTGAAGACAAGACACGGCGAGCTGATGTCCTCGTTACGATGGACGCTCCTCATTATCACTCTGACCCCGCCCCCCCTCCTCTGTCGGAGGTTATCGGACAGCGAGGGGCCGAGCGTGTCTGGCGGCGGGGAATTGAGGGCACGCCCCCTCCTGCACGGCCTGATGGGAAGGAAGGAACGGAGCGGTCTAATGGAAACCAATTACCCCCGACCGTCAGAGTGGTCAGAGCTACAGCCGAGTCCTGAGGTGACGCCAAGGAGACGAGGGGTGTGTGCGTGTGTGTGTGTGTGTGTGTGTGTGTGTGTGTGTGTGTGTGTGTGTGTGTGTGTGTGCGTGTGTGCGTGTGTGTGTGTGTGTGTACCTGCAGTGAGGACGTCTGTACGCTGGCTGAAAGGTCCCAAAGCAAACACACATTCACCTTTAGGACTCACGAGCTGAATTTAAACACAAACTACACAAACTGCAGGTGTTAGCCTCGGTAACGCCCTATACATATATAAATATAAATATATATATATATATTAAAGAGACCGTGTCCAACAGCCCGTCTCAGATCAGTGACGACATGTGATCAACCAGAACAAAGAGGCGGATCAATGCGAGGCCGCAGCAGAGGATTGTGGGAGCTGAGCTGCTGACAGGCAGCAGGCGGAGAAACAACATTAACTAATTAGGAAGAGCGATGTGAGGACGGCGGCGTGGATGGGTCATTACCGCAGCCAATGAGACGGAGCTAAAGTATGTGTCCTCTGCTGACGGCGGGGAGCCGCCGCCGCCGCCACAAGAAGTTGTTCAAAAGTTATCTGAGCGAGAAACTCTGAGTCCCGTTATCAAAGATTTACGTCCACACACTCAGAGACGCTCAGAGACGTTCCGTCATCGAGGTTCACACAAAAACCTCAGACTTAGACAAGTCTCATCATGTCCACATCAAGTCTCAAGAAGACTGGATGGCGTGGAGGAGGAGGAGGAGGAGGAGGAGGAGGAGGACTCGGTGGAGGAGGTTGAAGCTCATTTTTCCTCGCCGCCGCGGCTCGTTGGCGAGGGAATGATCCCTTCATCTCTTCCTCCATCCTTCACTCTGCAGACAGACTCAAACTCCTCCTCTCTCCATCATCCTTTACTCCAGTCATTACTGCCACTCCTCCTCTTCATCATCATCATCACGCTCCAGCTCTCTGCCCTCCCTCCCTCCTCTTCATCACTCCATCCATCTTCCCCTCAGAGACACAGAGAGGGACTAACACCTCCTCAGGGTGCGCCGGAGAGTTGAAGGGGAGGTTTAGATACTGCAGGAGGTGAATCACAGTGAAAACTCTCCTCCTCCTCCTCCTCCTAAAAGAAACATAAAGAGAGGAGGAGAATGATGGATGGATGAAAATAGATGAAACACATGAGAATAAACAGAGAGAGAGAGAGATGGAGGTGAGAGCAGCTCACCTGTCCAAGGACGCTCTCACTCTGTTACAGACTCGTCCATCAGCTCAGTGGACAGCAGAGACACAGAGGACAGAGCTGCTATAAACACACTTCATTATTTATACTGAGGAGACACACTGGACTCTAAACTCTACCTTTAAATCCTCCTTCTCTCTGCTGAGTTTCACTTCCTGTGTGATGTCATCATCTCAGAGCCATGTCAGAGCTGACATCACAGCTCTAATTTAAAGAACACGTCATGTGATCAACCAGCTCGTCAAAAATCTCCGTTTGGTCAGCGGCATCGGAGACCGACACACAGTTTTAAACAGTTGTAAACGGTTTTAAACAGTTTTAAACACTTGCAAACATGTGGTAAATGTTATAAATTGAAACTAAAATGCAACAAAACTTCATGGTTAGGTTAAGAAAAACATCATTGTTTGGTTTAAAATTAGTACGTTTGTTATGTTATTAAGCTACGGACGTTAAATTAAAATGAATCAATGTTGACTTGTGGCCTCACACGGGGCACCAACATCGGTCTCAGGAAACTACTTCCTTAGATTTAGGCAATAAAACTCCTTAGTTAGGTTCAGGTAAAGATGGTGGTTTGAGTTAAAATAACTCCAGAAGAGCTGAAACTGAAGTTCAGAAGTTCTGTGACAAATAAATCAACGTACTTCTGGCCTCACACGGGGCACCAACATCGGTCTCCTGGTGAAAGTCTGGTGTTTTTAGACCCACCCATCCACCCCGACCTCCTCCTTACACGCCGTTCACCGCTCTTTATACTTCCTGGTTCATGATTACGTGGATTACATATGAAGTGATTTAGTGGGATATTTATGAATTACAGTACTTTACTGTTAGTAGGTATAGATACAAATGGTGGACGAGAGCAGGCTACAGTGATAGCATGTTAGCTCGTTCATTCTTCCTTCATTCAGTCTGGAGGTTTGTTGATTTATTAAATCTGACTCAACCTTAAACTACCTGAACTCAGATCAGATCCTCCTGACATCACACCGTCTGTGTCTCTGTGATCTCAGAGGAAATTAAAGTGTTTATATCCAATCAAAGCTCGACAGGCTCCGTTAATTAGCAATTACTTCATCTGATTACTGACACGCTAACGAAGCGCTCGACTGACGAACAACAAGCACGCTAATTGGTTAACAGGCGGCGGTGAGAGGACCCGTGTTGGCGGCGGTGAGGACCCGTGGTGGTGGTGAGGACCCGTGGTGGTAAGAGGACCCGTGTTGGCGGCGGTGAGAACCCGTGGTGGTGGTGAGGACCCGTGGTGGTGAGAGGACCCGTGTTGGCAGCGGTGAGGACCCGTGGCGGTGGCGGTGAGGACCCGTGGTGGTGAGAACCCGTGGTGGTGAGGACCCGTGGTGGTGAGGACCCGTGGTGGCGGCGGTGAGAGGAGTCGTGGCGGCGGTGAAATGACCCATGTTGGCGGCGCTGAGGACCCGTGGTGGTTAGAGGACCCGTGGTGGTGAGACATGCCGTAACTCGGAGTGTGTTTAATGAATTAGTGTTAATTTAGAAGTGTGTGTAAGTGATTAAACTCCTAACAGAACTACGATGCTATCGTTGACCTTTTTATCCAACATTTTTCTGGCTTTTTGTTACAAAAAGTTTTCGGACTTTTTTTCTGACAAAAACTCACACATTCACATATCTGCAGGTCAGAGGTCAAAGGACCCCTAGAAAATTGACATGAGAGTTTTTCCTCGCCGACATTTAGTGTAAGTTTGGAGCGTTATTTAACCTCCTTCACGAAAGCTAGTATGACATGGTGTGTGTGTGTGTGTGTGTGTGAGAGAGAGAGAAAATGTTTTTTAATAAAAATCAAAACAACATTTTCTTCTGCCAGAGAGAGTCGGTGTCTAAAGGTCCAGACTGAGTGCTGCAGAAGAACAGCAGAACGCTGAGGTCACGACCCGCCACCGGACTCACTGATTGACTCGCTGTTATCACACACACACACACACACACACACACACACACACACACACACACACACACACACACACTCTGATCTTTCTTTCACCCCAATTTTCCAGCTCGCAGTCAGGAGGCGTGTGATTGGACGAGGGGGGAGAGGGGGGGGGGGGCTGGGGGACTGAACATGGCTGACTGGTTTTCTCCCAGAATCCACTGGGAGCAGAGTTAATGGATTAAGAAACCACTATTAATTTGTTGAGGAAACAGTTTAAATAGATTACTCTATATATATATACATATATATATATATATACACATATATATACATATATATACACACAGGAAGATGAGGCAGCAGAAGAAGAGCAGGAGGACGTTTAGCTGACTGATGATGAGGAGGAGGAAGAGGAGGAGGAGGAAGAGGAGGAGGAGGAGGAGGAGGAAGAGAAGGAGGAGGAGGAGGAGGAAGAGTAGGAGGAGGAGGAGGAAGAAAAGGAGGAGGGAGGCGTCTCCTGGATTAGAAATCTGGCTGCTTAAATTAGAGGAATATTTTTAGCTTCAGCTGCCCCGTCACCCCCCCTCCTCTTCCTCCTCCTCCTCTTCCTCAGAGGCATTAATTACAGCCGTCCGTCCTCTCAGGCTAATAATACCCTCACTAATGCTGCTGGTAGGGGGGGGGGCGGGGGGGGGCGGGGTCCTGAGACAACACATCATCATCATCATCATCATCATCATCATCATCATCAGGCTTCTCTATCTTCACATTTTAAAGGAACAGCAGAAAATACTGAATCAGTTTATTGATCTAAATCTGATCAATCAGCTGCTCGTCATCAGTAATCAGCTCTGTTCACACCTGTTCACACCTGTCTCACACCTGTTCACATCTGTCTCACACCTGTTCACCAGGGGCACGTTCAGCCCAAAAAAAACGTTGATTTAAATGTTTAACGGTGGTGCATTCAACACACTGTTGTGTTGCAAAAGTGATGCACTGTAATTCATATATATCAATGTAATCCACGTAATGGTGAATCAGGAAGTATAGAGAGCGGTGAACGGCGTGTAGGGAGGCGGTCGGGTGGATGGGGGGGGGTCTAAAAACACCAGACTTTCACCAGGAGACCGATGTTGGTGCCCCGTGTGAGGCCAGAAGTACGTTGATTTATTTGTCACAGAACTTCTGAACTTCAGTTTCAGCTCTTCTGGAGTTATTTAAACTCAAACCGCCATCTTTACCTGAACCTAACTAAGGAGTTTTATTGCCTAAATCTGAGGAAGTAGTTTCCTGTGGAGACAGAAGTTTATTTTGAAAAGACTGGAGCGGAAATTGATGCTGGACGTTTGTAGGAAAACACACGAAAAATGAGGAATAACTTGTTGTAAGAGATCATAGGAGCCGTTGTAGGATGATACGTTGACTATGGCCGACGACACCTTAAGGAACGGCTTGAAGTCGTGGACAAAGAAGCAAAGACGTACGTCTCTTTGTAGGAGAACGTTTTACTGGCGTCTGGTCGTCTCTTTCTAGCTCTGCTGCTGGGAGCTGATGTTGACATAGAACCAACTATTGACTTTAACCTCTTAGAGATATACGAGGTTTGCTGTTATTCTCACTGGAACACCTGAATAGATCAGAGTCATCGGTTCTGTTATCAGTTGTTATCAGTTACACCTGTGATCTCCTACTATGAGAAAGGCTCTTCTGAACTGATGATGAACTCTGATTGTATTAATTAAGAAGGTTTGAACCAGATTGGTTTTGTTTCTCAGTCTCCAGAGAGAAAGAGGAGGAGGAAGAGGAAGAGGAAGAGGAAGAGAGGTCGACTCTCTCAGATTAAATCACAGATTAAATCACAGTAAAATCTTTGATCAGTCCAAATCTGGTCCTAAACTTTATTTTAGCTCAAACCCTGTTTTTCTCTCTTTCTGTTGATGTTTTCATCTCTCAGTTTGAAACTCATCCTGCTGATTAAACCTTGTCTCTTCTCTTTGTTTCTTCCTCTGCTCTCTGTTTTTTTATGTATATTATAATGCAGGTTTTTTCTCTAACAGTATGATGAATCTCTGCTGCCCCCTGCTGGCCTCCTGCAGCTCCTCACTGTCCTCCACCTCTACTTTAAATCTACTTTAAATCATAGAAAACTGTCTGTTTCTCTTATTGAACAACATGAACCAGCCCTCCCTCCATCTACACGTTATAATAACACCAACTTCACTGTTCCTTTGTTATATATCGTCGCCCTTTTCTTACTTTTAAAGTTTCACATTTGAGACTTTATCATTTCATTCTGATAATAATCTTCTTTATTTCTCTTTACTGCAGCGAGCTCTCAAACGTTTCACTGGTTTTAGTAAAGTCCCAGTTTGGGTCATTTACTCCAAATTATCTAAAACCATCTAAATAATGTGAATAATGTGACGGATCACTACCTGTTGTATCACGCTGTGCATTCAGAGGACTTTATATAGTCAGACAGGTGAGAGTTAATCAGCTGGATGGAGCTCAGCTGTGTGACTATCAACGAGACAGCTGAGCTCAGTCAGGCTCAGTAATTCAGGTTTAAACATTTTTAACATCCTGTTTTCTCTTTGTTATTATGGGATGTTCAGTGTAGAGTGATTAGGGGGAAAGTAATAGAAACTAGGAAAATGTGAAGAGAGTGAAGTCTGAATACTTTCTGGATATTAAAACATATAAATGTTGTTCTTTCTTTCTTCCTGTTTTTCTCATCTCCATCCTGCGTCTCTTAAAGAAAAGTAAACTTTTAGACGTCGTCACTTTGACCTGAGTTCATGTTTCTCAGCAGAAACTTAGTAAAGTTGAGCGTAGCAGCAGTTTTCTTTCCCTCCTGGTTGTTGTTGAGATGAAACTTTAAAGATCCCTGCAGGGAGAAACTGAGAGAAACACATCAGACGCTGCTGCTGCTGCTGAGTCGGAGATTTCACAATCTGAGGACACGTGTTTAAAGTTTAATCTACTTCCTGTTAGAGCCTGAGGCTGAGAGGACGACCGCGGTCAACCTGGAGAAAATATTATTACACATCAACAACATCTTCTACTGTATGAGAGAAATCAATACATTAAAGGTAGAAATTACACAAACACGAATAATCATATATAATCATGAATAGCTACCGTACCAGACCGGTACCGGTGGAACAGCGACCGTACCAGACCGTTACCGGTGGAATAGTTACTGCACCAGACCGGTACCGGTGGAATAGTTACTGCACCAGACCGGTCTGGTACGGTAACTATTCCAGTTTAATTTAAACCTCTCAATAAATCATCAGACGATCAGCAGCGTCTCTTTTTGGCAAGTCAGCGAATAAACTTTATTATGCCTGCACAATCTCGCCAGATTGAAGGTTAACATATCAAACAGTTCAGATTTCATTCATCCATTTCTTGATACATACAAAAATCACTATAAAATATCACTCTGTAGTAATGTGTCTTCTCAACAGTCACAAAATAAACTGATTGTTTCACCGCTCTTCTTCTTCTTCCTGTGGTAAAAAAACACTGATCTGTCTCTGTGAGATCGACCTCTTCGCCTGCTCTTCCTCAACTATAAGAACATTTTCTGTCAAAGAAAATAACACGAGGGGACGAAGCTCTGAGAATAAATAAAATCTAAAGCAAAGAAACGAAGTCACAGCTCGTCCTCCGAGAGACACCAGAAAGAGAGTGAATGAAAACTTTGGCGCAGAGCGTGACGACTTAAACAGGAAGTGACCAGTCTTCAGTGCATCAGGGTGAGGAGGATGAGGAAGGACGGACGTAGAGATGAAGAGTTCAGTCTTAAAGGACGGTGAAGTGGAAGGGACTGCTGGGGACGTGCTCGTCCCCCCATTTGACGATGAGGATGTAGCTGCCTTGCTCTTTGACGGTGTACGTGACGTTGTACATCCTGTTGCCCATGTGTTTGACGTACACCTCCTCGCAGGGCGTCTTCGGCCCGTGGACGCCCACCATCAGCATGTTGGTGCCTGCAGAGACGAAGACAGAGACAACGGTAAAAGACGATCCAGACGGAGGACCAGTCCTTCCTCTCTGATTGGTCGATCCTCACCTGCTTTGCTGCAGTCGACGGTGAACATGTTCTTCTGACCGACGAAGGCCTTCGACAGGCCGGCGCCTCCGGAGATGACTTTACTGGCGTCGGAGGAGAACTTGGGTAAGGAGGCGAAGGCCCCGCCCATCGATGATGACTTGGAGACAGTTTCCACGAGGACAGACGATGTCTCGTGCAGACTGCTGCCGGCGGACAGACGAGGTCCTGCAGACAGAGTCAAAGAAACATCAGCTAAAAGACAGACCTGTAGAGTTCTGTAGGAGGTCTGTTGTCCCCAGTTTGGGGGACAATGTCCCTTAATGCAAATGAAGGGAAACTCCAACAAACTCTGTACCAATGAGCACCGGCCCAATTCAAGTTCTGACCACGACACTCACAGTAAAAGCCATCAGTCCTTTGACCCACCTGAGACTTTGGCCTTGAAGGGGCTGCCCACGATGTGCTGGGGTCCCCCATACTTGATGGAGATCAGGTAGTTCCCAGGAGCCATGGGGGTGTAACAGACCTTGTAGCCCTCCGTACACTCCTGACAGTCCATCTTCACCTTGGACGGTCCGTCGATGGTCACCGACAGAGCTCCTGATCCGGCGTTACACGTGTTCACGATAAACTCCGACGCCACACCTGAAGGAGAACGCGGACACGACCAACACCCGTTAAATCTGATCCCATGAAGGGCTTTCACGTTGAGGTGTTTATTTTGTGTGTATACCTGTGGTTCCTCCCTCCAGGCCCGGTCCGAAGGCAGACACCATGTCGGGATCTCCGACCTGTCCCGGTTCTCCCACTCGGATCTTGAAGGGACTGCCGGGGACGTGGCTGCCGTTGAAACGAACGTCGATAGAATGAATTCCGTTTTCTCTCGGGATGAACCGGATAGCGTGCTGGTCTGGAAACACAGATTATAAATGACACTCGAGGTCATGTGTTGAAATAGTTGTTGCAGTAGAACTGTAGACTTTGTTACTCTCTCCGATACTTTGGATGTTTGTGTTGTCCTGATTTAGTTGAAGTAAATTCTGGGTGACCTGTTTTCAGGCCTGGATCATCAGAATCAGCAGCTACATAGAGTCGGGTGTCATCTGCATAGCGATGAACATTATTATTGCTCTCATGGATGATGATGTGTAGAGGTGACCAGGGTTGGGTAGTAGCAGAATACATAGAACTGACCTAGAAGTGTGCCTCCCAACCCTGGGGGTAACATATATGAACTAAAAGGTAGTGGTCCCAGTCTAGAGCCGTGTGGTACTCCATAGTGTTTCTCTTACTAAGCCAACCCGTTACTGCGGTTGGTGTTTTATATAAAACCCTGTCTCTAGACAGTTTTAAGTCTCGATAATGCAGCGTGGGTCTTACCGCTGTCCAGCTCGGTGATGTAACACTCCTCTATGGCTCCTGATGGCGTGTGGATCTTAGCATTAATCAGCCCTCTGGCGCCGTTCAGCTGGACGGCGAAGGAGGCCTCCTGGCCGACCTTCAGACCCATCTCCTGATGACAGGAAACACACAGAAACTTCACTGGATGCTGTAAATAATCGCTAATGTTTTTATGTCATCTCTTAGTGACGGAATCACTGTGACGTCACGCTAACAACAACTGGGGAGACGATCGGCCGTTGATTTGACTTGCGGAGATGTGAAATCGGAAAACTTACTTATTTCTGTTGTAATCTTCAGCTGTAACTGTAAGATTTAAAGAGTTAAACATGGTGATCTTACCTATTTTATTATTTATTTTTACAGTTATTTTCTGAACCGTGTTGCTTTGCTAGTCTATGATAAACCAAATCTACCCGACAGCATCATCTCACCACCGGTCGGACTAAAACTTTAGTCTGTGACCCAACAAGTTAATCATTTCTGCAACCTAACGTTGGTGAAAGTGTTATTATTAATGAGACATGAAAGCATCAGACATGCATTTTAGATAAATCTTTTGTTGTTGTTGCTCAGTGCTGATAAATTATATGTACATGACGTAGACGTATCTTTGTGTTTCTGTAGTCAGGAGTATAAAATAGACATCTGATCAGTGGGGAACCAAAGCCAACAGTACTATCTATTATTCTACATTAAGACTCTGCATCAGATTGATATTTTCTACTCATGTGGTCATCTGAGTCTTTGTAAAGAGCCTCTCTGAAAATAAACCGAGCTGCAGTTTAACCAGGAAGCTAGCAGAGACTCATTTACATACACATGAAGACAGAAATACTCTCTGAGCAGCCAGTCAGACACTAATAATAATAAACTTATTCATAGTAAATCAAAATGTCCTCTTTAATATAGCCGAGGACACATCAGAGGGTTTAACGTGACCTCAGCTGGCTCTTTACTAACTGGTTTATTTATATGAATGAAGATGATGCGTTCTCACCTGCAGGCTGGTGATGGTGAGGCGGCGAGCGTCATCAGACAGCGTGGCGATGGGGACGATGAACGGCGAGTCTGGGATGTGTTCATCGTTGAACTTAATGGAGACCTCGTAGTCACCTGGAGATAAATACAAAGAGCCGACTGAGAAGAAAAAAAGCTTCTGATATCATTATTATGTCATGTTCATATTAGGGCTGTCAAACGAACGTGATAATAACACAAATTAATTTTAACGCCACTAATTTCTTTAACGCATTAACGCAACTTGTGATTTTTAAGTTGTAGTGGCCTCAGTTTTAAAGCTAAATGTTATGATTGGAGCATATTGTTTATGCTAAATGCAGTACCTGTGAGGGTTTCTGGACAATATCTGTCATTGTTTTGTGTTGTTAATTGATTTACCATAATAAATATATACATACATTTACATAATGCAGCATATTTGCCCACTCCCATGTTGATAAGAGGATTAAATACTTGACAATTCTCCCTTTAAGGTTCATTTAGAACAGATAAAAAATGTGCGATAAATTTGCGATTATTCGCGATTAACTGTTTTAATCAATTGACAGCCCTAATTTATATAAAGTTTATTTGTATTATGTCGAATTCCGTCTTTATGTCTTCTGCTCTAACAACTTCAGTCTAGTGTTGCTGATTTTGCTGTGAAATCCTGATTTTGTACATTTACTTTTTACAGTTTTTGTCATCAATAACATCAGTTGTGAAAACATTTTGCTCAAATTTTGTGTGTAAGACATAAAATCGTTCATATAATATTTAACTGTGGATTTCATGCATTGTGCGTTTGATTTCAACAACCAAATAAAGATGACCAAACTACTAAAATATGGAGCAGGTCATTTAAAAAGACACATTCCTTTAAATAACCAACAGCTAGGATCTGTGTTTGTCCTGATTTAGTGGAGGGTAAGTCTTCTAGTCACTAATAGAGTCAGAGATTATAGTTTTAGTTCAGATCAACTGCTGTATAGAGTTGAGTGTCGTCTGCATATTGATGGATATGAGCATTGAGTTTATGGATATCCTTTAACAATAACCTAAAATTAAAGGTAGATGGGACCCAGAACTGAGCCTTGTGGTGCTCCACAGGTAATATTCACTCTGAGTAGGAGGTTTTTCTCTCCTACAGGCCAAACTTGAGACTATTTTTACATAAAACCTGTGCAGAGGGCACAGGATTTATGTCCACTAAATAAGTGTGTCAGGTATTAAATCTGAGCTTGAGTCTGTGTCAGAGTCTCACCAGGCTCCTGGACCACGTAGGCGACTCCACAGGATCCGTCCTTCCGGTCTTCAAAGGTGATCTCGGCCTTGCTCGGTCCCTCCACGGCGATGGACAGACCTCCAGCTCCAGCCTCTCTGGTCCAGATACTGAACTCAGCTGAGAAACAACAAACTCACGTTATCACCTTCAGTGCCGCCGACATGTGGAGGACGAGGAGCAGCAACAACACGTACAAGATGACTTTTACTAACAGATACAACTGTAAACTCTGAGTTTCACATCGTAAACAGTGAACTGTGAGGAAATCCTTTAAATTCTGAGATATTCATGAAGAACAGAAGTCTCCAGCCCACCTGGGATCCCAGCCACTCCTCGGTCCAGCCCGGTCCCTCCTGCTCGGACCTTGTGGGCCCCTCCCTCCCCGAGAGGCCCCACGGTGAACTGGAAGGGGCTCCCGGGGACGTGCTGGCCCCGGTACTTCACGTTAACGGTGTGAGCTCCCATCTCCTGAGGGATGAACCGGACCGAGTAGGTGCTGTCCTCCCCTTTAATGATCTCTGCGTCCTCCGTCTTCCCTCCGGGACTCGTCACCTGAGCCGTCATCTCCTGGTTACCTGCCTCACCTGAGAGGAGGAAGGTAAAGAGGGACATGGATCAGATGGTTAGCGTTACCAGAACATGCACCAAGATGCCAGCGATCAACTTAAAACGTTAAAATGTCATTAATGAACATTTTAACATCCATCACCATCAACCAGGAGATTAGTTCATGCAAATGAGTTCTTCATCTTGTCCATCAGCTCCAGAACCAGAACACATTTAGAACTTTTATAAACAGGAGAGTTTTTACAGAGTAAAGTGAATTAGACAGAAAACATCCTGAAGAACTGAAATACTGGACTATTTCACGAACTGCTGTGTGACTGATCTGAATCATCACAACCAACCACAGAGCATCAGACCAAATTATGACGTCATCATATCAGATGTTACAGAGAGTTAGACATGTCCACACCACTGCAACCCTCTACGTATACATCTCTCTCTCTATATATATATATATATATATATATATATATGTATATATTACAGTACAGTATCAGATGCATGTGAACACACACAGTATCAGTAAAGTTAGAGAGTCAGTCTGAACACACACTCTGGTCCACACACACACCGTCCTGCAGCGGCGGCGGCGGCGGTGGCGGGCGGCTGCCGCTGAATCCGCTCAGACCGTCTCGTCCCAGGAAGTCTCCGAAGACGTCCCTGAAGGGGTCGCCCACCTGCGTGCTCTCCTCCACACGGACCTCCCTCTTGGTCTCTCCGGCCCGAGTCTTACTGATCTCCGTCCTCTCCGTCCGGGTGTAGGTGTGACTGCTGCGGGTGAACGTCCGGGTCAGACGCTCCTGAGCCGACACCATGTGGAACCAGTTACCTGGAACCGGTGGGGACAGGAAACGAGGGAGAGGAGGGAGAAGAGAGGACAGGAGGTGAAGAGGAGGGAGCAGAGAGGACAGGAGGTGAAGAGGAGGGAGCAGAGAGGACAGGAGGTGAAGAGGAGGGAGCAGAGAGGACAGGAGGAGACAGGAGGAGGAGACGGTGAAGTCACAGCTCACCTGGTATCTTGAGGTTGAGGTCACAGGTGCTGCCCACGGTGGCGATGGAGGGAGCCTGACGTCTCCTGGTGATGCTCTCCTTCATCCGGCCTTCACCAAACACCTTCACCGTGAACGGACTTCCTGTTGACACCAAAACATTCTGACCTTTAACAACAACACAAACTCCTTCTCCGTGAACGGACTAATAATAAATCATTAGAAATATAATATATAAATAAGAAGAAACCAGCCTCAGTATTTGGTACCTGGGACGTGCTGGTCGGCGAACTTAATGTTGATGATGTAGTTTCCGGGCTCGGTTGGACAGTAGGTGACTTTACAGGTCCCGTCGTCCACGTCCTCACAGTTAATGTCCACTTTACTGGGACCCTCAATGGACAGACCCAGACCGCCGTAACCTGAGAGGACGAGGACGCCGGTGGGGTTAGAATAATACTAACATCTGTCATCCAATCAATAAGAAATAGTATTAAAATATGTTGAAAAGGGACAAAAATACACTTTTTATTCTGACTTATTCTGACAAATACTCATCTATACTCAATACTCAAAGTAACTCATCTGAATATGTTCCAAGCTAGCGTCCTGTTTAAATAAAGTTTTGTCTCCTACCTGCGTTCCTGGTGTCCACGATGAACTCGGCCACCTCGAAGGTGTGTCCCTCCACCAGCCCCTGACCGTACACCTTCACCTTACTGGCGTCTCCGATCTCCGACTGACCCACCATGATCTTAAAGGGACTGTTGGTCACGTGTTTCCCGTTCTTCTTCACGCTCACCACGTGTTCGCCCACTTCCTTCGGCGTGAACGAGATCCCTGCAGACGAGAGGATCAGAAACCATTTTCATCTTTAGTCTGATCGTCTGTCTGTTAGACGTCTGGAGATTTAAATTCAACTTGTTATTAAGAATTAAATCATTATTTTACAAGTTAAATCCAAGTCTGAAACTTTGCATTTCAAGCAGAGTTTAGAAGCAAAGAGACGAAACTCTGCCGTGTTTATGACAACAGCCACTGCCGCCATTTTGGAATGAAAATATTATTATATTTATAATATTTTTATTGTCCAACACAGGACATTTCAGTAGAATATGACAAGAGAATAGAACGAATTTAGTTTTACTTTGTAGGCGGACGTTTTACTGACGTCTGGTCGTCTCTTTCAGTCCAAAATGGTGGAAGCGTAGCTCTGCTGCTGGGAACTGATGTTGACATGGAACCAACAACTGACTTTCACTTCTTTGTGATATATATATATATATATATATATATATATATATATATATATATATATATTTCAAGTCCTACAGAAGTCTTTCCTATTGCCTTATTTTATTGCTAGACACCTCTCAATAACAGACAGCTAATGTTAGTCATTACTGGTTGTTAATTAATGTAAAAAAGACGACATTCAGGCGACCAAATCGTGCATGTGTCTTGGATCGTTGCGACATTTCATGTTTGCTAAATTAGCTACTTAAAGCTAGCTCTTGCTAATGCACATGTTGACCAAACAGCGTGAAACTGACCGATGTGTCTGTTGGGCAGCCTCTTCAGCAGACACGGCTCCTCGTTTCCAGACGGCGCCCTGATGCTCGCCGTCAGGCTGCTCAGGTCCGTCTCCGTGATCTTTAAGGAGACATCTGTTGCCGTGCCGACGTTAAGCTGAGACGTCCTCATGGAGTCGTCACCTGGAGGTCAGTCCAATCAAAACAGGAAGTAAGAACCAGCTGAACATCCAGAGAGAAGTCAGAACTCTGAACTGTGTCTCAGTACCGGTGATCTTGGCGGTGAACGGGCTGCCGGGGATGTGTTTGTCATCAAACTTGACAATGATGTTGTAGTCTCCCGGCACGGTGGGCAGGTAGGACACCGTACAGGTCCCGTCTTTGTTGTCTTTACAGCTGATCTCTGCTTTAGACGGACCTTCAACCGCCAGAGACAGACCGCCTGCAGAGAGACAAACACATTTAACGTGTTATTATCACGTTAACTTTGACAGCCCTGATTTAAATATGTGCATCTTCTGGTAACATCAACTAAAATTACGTAGAAATAAGCAGCGCTTAGAGTGTGTTATGGTACCGATACCTTCTCCAGCGTCTTTAGTAACGATGGTGAAGGTGGCCTCTCTGTTCACCGTGCCGTGACTCAGACCAGGACCGTACGCCGTCACATGACCACAGTTAATGGCGTCCACGTAGAACTGGAGTGGACTTCCTGTAAAGAGAAAACACAAGAACAGTTTGATGAAGAGCAGCCAAGGTTCAGGACCATGTTCATCCTAAAGTCAAGCTGTTTGCTGATGATACTCTACTCTCTGTTCCCAAAGACTGAGACCTCTGGTTAATTTAATCCTTGTTGCTCCAGCTGAGCCTGAAAAGATAAATCTTTAATCCAGTAAATATGTGTTGGGGGGTCACCTGGGATGTGGCTTCCATCGTATTTGATGTCCATCTCGTGAAGGCCTCGTTCTGTCGGCGAGTATTTCACGGTGACGGTGCCGTCCTTGTTGTCGGTGATGTGAGGACAGGCGGTTTGACCGGACGGCATTCGCACTTCACCTGGAGGACGAAACACAAACAATAGCTGTTAACTTATCCTGGCTATCTAATCGGATATTTTCATGACCTAAATACCAACATATCAATAACTCCGCTGATATCCTATATTTCTACTCTTGTCAAGAAACATGAGATTTGTTGACAATATCAAAAATATAGAATAACACCGTACTGATCCTTTAAAATCCACTTAGAACTAAACATGCATACATAAACATTATCTCAACTATTAGATATAGAGCTAGAGTAATAGATTTATCCTACCTGTGATCTCTCCTTTCTGCACAGTGAAGGGAATGACCAGACTGAAGGGGCGGAGCACCGGCTCCATCCCGTCCACCGGGCTGATGGGATCATCGGTGGCCTAAACCAGAGCCAGAGGGGGGGGGGGGGGTGTTAGTGTCACCATACTGGGAACGCTGGGAACTCTGGGATATCGGCCAGAGAGAGGAGGAGGAGGAGGAGGAAGCACAGCAGGATGGTAGAGAGGCTGGGAGAGAACAGCACAGGCTGGATGCACTAAGATTTAGACTGGTCTAAATCCAGTTAGAAAAAACATCCTTGTTAACTGGTTAAAGATGAGAATCAACTCTAAGCTGAGCTGGTACATAAACTATTGTTTAATATTGAACATATCCCTAACAAAATTAAATTAAAATGTTATTATTAATTAATATATATTACATTTTAAATTAAATTAAAAATAAAAATAATAATAAATAAACACAACAAATAAACACACATACAAAAAAATAATTAAAATAAAAAAGACAAAATATGATAAATTTTAAATAAAAACAAAAAATATATACAAATAAATTAAAGTAAGTAAAATAATAAATACAAATAGTAGAACAAACTAATAAAATTAAATTAAACAAAAAAATAAATAATAAATGAAAAAATGAATGAGAAGATTAAATAAATATAAAATGAAAATCCTGTAAAAGGCAGAAGTTTTCTGCAAAAAGTAGCAGCTTGAAGCTGTCGCTCACTTTTTACTTTACTTTAAAACATCACAGTTTATTTTAGACACCAAGAACCAGAAAACAAGTGATGAAGATCTGAAATGTGTTAGTTGGTTGATAGAAGTCAGTAGTAGTCGGTGCCCCCCCCCCCCCCTGCCAGCAGCAGTCACATGACCATGCAGACTAAACATGCAGCACCATGCTGAGCCGAGCAAATAATCTATGAGTGTATCTGGGTTATTATTGACTGTCTGGATTCAGTAAAGAGGACAGATTGAATGAAAGGAGCCGTTTCCTACAGATATATATATAATATATAATTATAATAATATATAATAATAATATATATAGTAATAAGAGTGAGTACCCATGGAGGGGAGAAGCCCACATAGGGAGCGTAGGGCTTCTGTAACTGAAGCTGGTCACATGGCTCCTCTATTATTGGGACGGTATCACTCGCCTAATAACAGGAACAAGGTACAACCTTTAGGGAACACACACACACACACACACACACACACACACACACACACCTCCATGCACAAACACTTGTGTCTCCATGACGACGTTAGGACGATGATGCAGTGGTTCCCGGCTTTTTTTACTTGTGAATTTGATGAAATGACGCCAGGTCCTGGTCTATAACGAGGTCCTGGATTATGGAGTTTTTCTCCAGTTTTTATGGCAGAAAGCTCAGGAACCACTGCTCCGTGTCTCCGGCGTTGAGCGGCGGGACTCACCACCACGTGGAAGGGGCTGTTGGGAATGTTCTCCCCTCCGAACCGGATGGTGATGACGTACTTCCCGGGCTCCGGCGCCGTGTAGTAGATATCAAACGTCCCGTCGGCGTTCTCCACCACGTCCACGTCCAGCTCCGCTCCGTCGGGGGTCGACACCTTACACGTCACTTTACCTTTCCCAGCAGCCTTTGCGTCCACGGTGATGACCGTCTCCTCTCCGATCTGGATGGTCGGGCCGATACCTGATCCTGACAAGATGGACGACCAATCAGGAAGCTAGTCGTGGTCAATCAACTTAACCATGAATATAAATATCAAGTCTAAACTCAGCTGGTACACAAAGAGATTAAAATGAACCCTAACCCTAAATTAAATTAAAAATAAAACTAAACAGACAAAATAAAAAAAAAAAAATTAAAATAAAATCAAATAAAAAATCAAATCAAATAAAACAAACAAAATCAAATCAAATCAAATCAAGTCAAATCAAATAAAATAAAAAATCAAATCAAATCAAATAAAACAAAAAAAATAAAACGAAATAAAAAATAAAATAATAAAACAATAATAATAAAATTAACTAAAAATAAAAATAACTGAATGAATAAATAAGAAAAATAAAATACAATGAAATAAAATAAAAATAAAAATAAAATAAAATCTTACAATAGCACTCATTATTTTGACTATTCTTTTGCTCATTTGACAAACTAATTGTTAATAAAAGATATGTTACAGCACACATAAGGTATAATCAGACTAGAGCAGTGTAAAGTGAACTCACCCAGTCCGTGTCCTCCGATGGACACTGTAGGAAAACACCAGAGTCAGTGATGCTGTGACAGTTTCAGGTGAGGAAATCTGATTGGCAACCAGAGTAAGTGGTGGGCGGAGCCTCACCTGTGACCAGACACTTGCTGGCGTCTCCGGTGGGCAGGGCGTGGATGCGGTACGGCGAGTAGGGGATCTCGTCTCCGCCGTATTTGATGGTGATGGTGTAGCGTCCCGTCATGTCGGGGACGTAGGACACCGTGTACGTCCCGTCTCGGTTGTCGCGGATGTTCGCCTTCTTGGGTTTTCCCTTCGGGTCCTAGACACACGAACAGGAAGTCAGTAAAGATGTTTAGAGGGTACGACAGCGTGAGGTGAAGTCGTGGCCATCAGTGGTCTCCTGGTACCGGGCGCCATTCATAGGAACCGATCCACCACCTGATCTACGATATAATCATCATCACTAGGAGACGGGGTGTTGAACAACACGTAACATGATACACGTTTTAAACTGTAAACTGTAACTGTACGTCCTCCAGACACCTGTTGATAATATAATATATATATATAAATATTTATATAATAAAACTGGCTGCTGACGGTTGAGACCAGAGGTGTTCACAGTACTCACATGATGTACCGGTCAACATCACACAGGATCTAAATCTACTCACTGCAGAGGAGGAGGAGGAGGAGGAGGAGGAAGAGGAGGAAGGTTAGAGGAGAACTGAACACCACATCTGTCTGTTAACTCATCACAAAAACTGATGGAGGTCAGTTCACATGGAGACACAGAGGAGGAGGAGGAGGAGGATGAAGATGATATTTATCAGCTGATATTAAATGTACCTATAGTTGCCTTTCAGATACCCAACATGTATATTCATGAGAATACATTTAATAGAACATAAACGTATTTCAGTTTTAGTTATTTATTCTTAAATGTTTATTTTATAAGTGACTAACCAGAGAGCCTTCTCTATTGCTGCACCAGACTTCATGTAACTTTTTGAAGATTAAAACGTAAGATTTAAAAAACATTAACTTTGATCCGCTTTGGTGCCCTGTGTGAGGCTAAACGTAACGTTGACTTATTTTGTCACATCAGTCTTTTGGTCACGTGAGTCATTAGTCAGTGAAGTTAACGTCAACCACGACCGTTTCTTAACCCTACCTAAGTGGTTGTGTTGCCTAAACCTAACTTCCTGTGAAAACGGAGGTTTATTTCGAAAGGACACTATGCATATAACGAGCGTATATTAACACGCCGTCCCTGGTCCGTCCAACAGTAACGCAAAAGGGGAAACCTGTGCGTTGGTCTCTGATGCTGAGGGGCGCTGACCAAGCGGCGCTATTTGATGAGTTGGGAGTGAGAACGTGTTGGTGAAATGTAAAAGAAAGAGGAGAAGGGGAGGAGGGAGACAGGTGATGTAGGGAGGAGGTGACAGAGGAGGTGACAGAGGAGGAGGTGCAGGCCTTACGCAGCCTCTCCTATGAATACTGAAGGGGATGGTTCTCTTTACTATATGAGTCTCCCACACCCTCCTTCCCCAGTCCTCCACAAACACTGAGGCCTCGCGCCCGCACCCGTCCGGACCCTGCAGCAGCAGCAACAAGCCCCCGCCGGGGGGACAGGAAGTCACATGATCAGGGGTTAACAGAGTCCGTAACACAACAACAGTTCAGCTAAATAATGGAACTTCTGCTCTAAACTGAAGTGAGAACACAACATGACGCAGTGAGGAAGCGCCGTAGATCAGACAGAGAATAAGGTGAAGGAGGTTCTGAGACCTGAGCTGGTTCAGAAGGACCCCTTTCAGGACGGGAACCTGGGACTCACCAGGATCTGAACAGTGAGTAGTCCCTCTCCGGCGTCTCTGGCATCGATGGTGAACTCGACCGGCAGACTTGCTGGAACTCCGGATGCATTCAGACCCGGACCGCTGGCTCGGACCTTACTGGCATCATGAGCCGGTAACGTCTTGATCTTAAACGGGCTGAGAGGAGACGGTTTGGAAGGTCAGACCTGAACCAGTTAGATCGTGGCTTCTTTAGATATGAATGTGTTGGTTACTGACCTGCGAGGGACCTCCTGGTCGGCGTACTTCACACACACCGTGTACGGGCCGTCGTTGGCGGGGGTGTAGTTGACCGTGTGAGTACCGTCACCGTTGTCGGTGACGCTGATTGGCTCGGCCACACCTGAAGGGCAACCGGAGGTTCAAAATAAGTTCTATCTGTTGTTAGAGTAAGTTTGAGTTTTGGACTTTAAGAAGTATGGGAAAAGTACTCCACTTCTACAAGGGACTGGTTCTGAACCAGAACTGAGTATACGTAGAGTTCAGGTAGTTCATGATTGCAACTTGAGTCCAGAGCTCAAGAGTCTTTAGCCCTACCCAAACCCACAAACCTGACCTTTGGGTTTGGCCTGACCCTTCTACCAGGGACTGGTTCTGGACTAGGACAATGTACATGTAGAGTCAAGGTGAAGACTTATTTATGGTAATAACTTTAGGGTAGGACTAAAGGGTCTTCAGGCAGACCAAAACCCTAAAACCTGACCAAACTCAGACTTGTGTCCACACTAGTCTAGAACATTTTGATTTCTAATGTCTAACTGGAATGTCAAAGGGTCTCAGGTTATCTTTCCAGAATGGATTCTGACTGCATGCAACCCCTTTTGGTAATAACATAAAAGTGTTAAGATGGCCAAGTTCAGGTGGACTTGTTTGGGTATCCGCCAGGATCTACGGTATCGGAGAGGGAATCAGATGAAGCTACCAGTGTGAAACCAAATTTGGTAAATCCAACTTTTAAACTGAGATGAAGAACCTCACAGGTCTAAGAAGACTCATCAGGACGGGGTCTTACCTGTGGGCCCATACAGCTGGACCTCCAGGGAGGCCACTCCGGCCTTACTGCTGTCTACCGTGAAGGTCTGAGGGACCTGGGCTCGGACTCCACTTCCCAGGCCGGGACCTGAACACTTCACTTTGCTAGGATCTACCAGCTCTCGCACTGGGACCCGGAATGGACTCCCTGCAACACATCGAGAGGTATCCAGGGATTAGTATAAACTCTAAACCGTACCGGACCCCACAGAGTCCTGGATCTTAGATCCATCACCTGGGATAGGAAGGCCTCCGAAGGTGATGTTGACGTCGTACTCTCCAGGAGTGAAGGGGATGTACTCCACACTGCAGCTGCCATCTTTGTTGTCCTTACACGACATCTTCGCCTCAGATGGACCCTCAATGGCGAGGCCGAGACCTCCGGTGCCAGCACCTCTGAGGGAGAGACGAGGAAGATGGGAGACGGAGGTTTGGATGGAGGTAACGGTCTGAAACATTCGTCTGATTGCTAATCCAGACATGTTGTCAGAAGAACTGCAGTAAATCACCTGGTCTCGACGGTGAAGCGGTTCGGTTTGTTAACCAGTCCTTCCTCCAGACCGGGACCGTAGGCTCGGACTCGACTGGGATCACAACCCTCAGTCACTGACACCCTAAACGGACTCTTAGGCACCGAGACCTCATCAAACAACACCTCGATCAGATGCAAACCTGCAGACGGACAGATCAGTTTAACATGTAGCATGTAGCATGTAGCATGTAGCAAGTTCATGGGTCAAACTTTACCAGAGGTCAGGTTATGTGTCTCGTATTGTAACATACAAAAGGGTCTAGACAAGTCACTTATGAGGTTGCTAGTGTGACTATAGTCCCATCTGCATCCTCAGCACTCCGTACGTTACTCCATGAATATCGGTCATAATGCATTTCCTAAATGTTGAGGACGTTATTTTTTTTTACTGGTTATCCAGCAGCAAATGTACAATGTAGATCTGTGAGATTATGAAAATACCTTTAAAAATACAACATATTACTGGATAACGGTTAAAAAATAAAACATTTTCCCAACGTTTTTCGTAGGAAATGCTTAAAGATCGATTCATTGAGCAACTACTGTTACTATAGACTTTTAGAGCAAACAGTTTTTTGACCACAATGAAAATGTTGTTTTTGAAAGGCTAAACACCAACAAATATGGACTGAATCTGAACATCTCGTTATATAAAAACTTTAGAAATGATTCCATCTATCTTTTTTCAATAACTGTTGACTTTTGGACTTTATAACTCTCTGGAGTTATTGGAAATGTTCGGATCACACAAGTCAGAAACAATCCTACGCAGCCACCACTGGAATCTAATTCTACTAATAGTATTATATAAATACTAATAATATTAGTGGAGCCTGAACTTTATCTGACATTGGACACAAATACCAGCTTTAAACACAATCAATAGACATGAAAAAAACGGAGCTGTGCAGCATTTGAATGAAACCTCCAACTCTTCAGTAGAGCCGTAAAAACTAGATTACGACTCTGAACTTGGGAGTCACCATTATAACCCCCGTTCTCAGCTGTAGCCCGTAGACAGAGACCTTTCATTAAAACCCCCGTCTTACTGAAGCCTCTACAGGGAGTATTTATGTCCCACAATGCACTGGGCTCCAACATGTCACACATTACTATCAGTGGAAAACCATCTGCTGCGAGCAGACACACTGTGGTTATTAATAGTTATTAATAGTTATTAATACCAGACGCTCAGCACCTCCAACGTCTCTCTGCTGGTCCTCAGTTACAGGACGCACTACAGTCACTGTATATACAGTTTATACCTTTATATATACAGTTTATACCTTTATATATATCTGTATACTGTATTCTCAGCTGTATATTACTTTGACACAGTTCTGTACCGTATTTCAACAATATTTGTGATGTAAACAAACACCAACAGCATCAGAAAACTTCTTATTAATCTCTCTGGGATTTAAACCAGCCTTTAAAATTAAATGTTTGTTTTGAGATGTTGAAGCCTCGAATGCGTCGCTCCCCTCTTCCTCTTTACTGAGGCAGAGGGGGAAACAGGAGCTTAATGAAAAACCACATTTCAACATTATAATGTGTGAACAACATCCATAAAGCAGCAGCTCAGCCTCCAGACGGACTTCACCAGCAGAAACAACTCAAACATGGATTCCCTCCTCCTCCTCCCTCCAAGGACCAATAAAACGCCTCACCGTCCTCGTACGGCGTGTACTCCACTCGGTAGGTCCCGTCGCCCTTGTCGGTGATGTAGGCGTCCGTGTTGGCG
This sequence comes from Sebastolobus alascanus, assembly GCA_916701645.2. Taxonomy (NCBI): domain Eukaryota; kingdom Metazoa; phylum Chordata; class Actinopteri; order Perciformes; family Sebastidae; genus Sebastolobus; species Sebastolobus alascanus. The sequence goes on along the minus strand of CAKAOJ020000438.1, from coordinate 144,575 downwards.
CCTGACGGGTTGGAGACGCAGGCTTTGACGTGGCTGCCGCCGCTCTTGTGGTGCGCCCGGGCGTCCACCATGAAATGTGTGGTCACCTCCCTCAGGACGCCTGGAGACGAGAGACCAACATCAACTCTCAGTTCCTGTTCTCTGATTGCTCACTTCTACCAGTTAATGAACTCATAACTCCATCTTCATGTTATTTAGGTTTAATCTGATTTAAAGAATTGATCACTGAAAGAAGCTAAAACAACATGTAGAAAAAATACCATAATGAGAAAAGTGCAGCCTGTAACTGTAAATGTACTGTTGTGAGTTTATTAACTGTAATAACTGACTCCAGTCCAGTAAATAAACCAGTAGAGAGCGACTCCCTTCATCAGTGGAACGACAACATGTGGCTGTGAACCAGTTCAAACATCAGTTTATAGAACATTTACTATCTGAGAGGTGCTAAATTCACCCTGTAGGCTCCAATAACTGAGTCCATTCTGGATAATTAGCTGATAAAAAGCTGTGTACCTTTACTTAAAAATCAGGGCTAATAATCGATAATGTATGTAATGTAATGTATGATGTAAAGGGGAGACTCGTGGGTACCCATAGAACCCATTGACATTCACATATCTGGAGGTCAGAGGTCAAGGGACACCTTTGGAAATGGACATGACAGTTTTTCCTCGACAAAATTTGACGTAACTTTGGAGCGTTATTTAACCTCCTTCATGACCAGCTAGTCTGACCTGGTTGGTACCGATGGATTCATCAGGTTCTCTAGTTTACTATGATACCAGTATCTTCACTCTGGCTTTAAAACTGAGTCCACTACAACCTCTGAAAGATCGATTAATGTGTTAAAGAAATTTAGTGGCGTTAAAACAAATTTGCCTTAATAACTTCTTATATATAAGTTATTAATAACTAGTATTTCTTTCAGAAACAGTAGAACTAAATAGATGTGATGAGGAGTTTTAATAGATTCAGGTTTGATGATCAGATTCTGGATTTAGGTTTGATAATAAACCCGCTGTAACCGGGTAGAAGTAGAACATGTTCCGGTCCTCACCTCTGGGTTCTACTCCCGGCCCGTGGACCTTCACCCCGCTGGTGTCCACGGCCGGGTCCACCTGTAGGCGGGCGGGGAACTTGGGCACCGTGTGTCCTCCGTACTTGATGGTGATGGTGTACATGCCGTGGCAGCGTGGGATGTAGGTGATGGAGTAAGTCCCGTCGCTGTTGTTCTGGACCAGAACCTCAGCTTTGGCTCCGGAGTCGGAGACGATCTCGATGGTGAGCTCGGCCTCTCCGGCTTTAGAGCAGTCCACCGTGAAGGACCCGTCCTCGTTGACCTTCCCCCGCTCCAGGCCCGGCCCGCTGGCCGTCACCTTGCTGGGGTCGAACGCCGCCTGGACCGCGGCCTTGAAGGGGGACCCGGGGATGTGCTGGTCCGCGAACAGGATGTTGATGGCGTACTCGCCGGGCTCGGTGGGCAGGTAGGACACGGAGCAGGATCCGTCCCCGTTGTCCTGGCACTCGATCTTGGCCTCGCAGGGTCCCTCCACCGTCAGGCCCAGACCGCCGGTACCGGCCCCCTTCGTGTCGATGGCAAAGGGGGCCGGTTTACCCACAACGCCACCCTGAAGACCTGGACCGTAGGCTCGGACCTGGAAGGGAGACCCAGATGGGACATGTTAACGAGAAGAGGTTCTGTCCTCCAAAGTCAACTAGATAAACTAGATATCAGGACCCGGACACACAGAACGATGCTTCTGGATCTGTTAGGTGTTATCAATAGTTTGTTTTTGATATATTATATATATTTATTACACGGCTGTGTTGAATACTCGATTCTGATTGGTCAATCACGGCGTTCTGCGGTCTGTTATTTCTGTATAACAGATCGTTGCTATGTATAACAGACCGTTGCTATGTATAACAGACCGTTGCTATGTATAACAGACCGTTGCTATGTATAACAGACCGTTGCTATGTAGAACAGACCGTTGCTATGTATAACAGACCGTTGCTATGTATAACAGACCGTTGCTATGTAGAACAGACCGTTGCTATGTATAACAGACCGTTGCTATGTATAACAGACCGTTGCTACGTATAACAGACCGTTGCTACGTATAACAGACCGTTGCTACATATAACAGACCGTTGCTATGTAGAACAGACTGTTGCTATGTATAACAGACCGTTGCTATGTATAATAGACCGTTGCTATGGGCGCAGCTCTGATGTCGGACTCTGGCGGACCGTTTTTGCGTCAAAATATTGATTTCTTCAGTAAGTAGCCGTGTAATAAGAGAGATAATGTACAGCTAGCGGGTCATTGTTGTGAAAGTATCCCCATCAGGGCGATGCTGCATCGCCCTGATGGGGATTCTTTCACTACAATGACCTGCTAGCTGTACATTATCCCTTACATATACAGTATATTAAGGACGTGCAACACTAAACAGATGTTTAATTCTGCAGGATGTGACTGAAGTTAAATAAACATGTTGTGTTTAATGACCTTTGAGGGGTCGGGGGGCATGACGCCCTCCACGGTGAACGGACTTCCTGGGACGGGGTTTCCGTCGTAGCTGATGTCCACTCTGTACTGTCCTTCCTCGGGGGGGATGTACTTCACCGTGTGCGCCTCATTGGCCGAGCCTGACGACTCCAGCTTGCAGGGGATCGGTCGCCGTGATGGCGAGGTGATCTTGACGTCCAGTTTGCCCTGACCTCCGGCGTCACGAGTACTGACGGTGAACTCCTCGTCCTTCCCAACGTCCACCTCTGTGGTTCACACACAGACAGACAGACAGACAGACAGACAGACAGACAGACAGACAGACAGACAGACAGACAGACAGACAGACAGACAGACAGACAGACAGACAGACAGACAGACAGACAGGCAGGCAGACAGACAGACAGACAGACAGACAGACAGACACCAGGTTTAGTTACAGATTATATATATAACGCCTTTATATACCAGCTGGTGTTTGGAGGAGTTTCTGAACTGAAGATGAACTGTATGATTAATGCTTCCTCATCTCCTGGTTAGTGAAGACTCAGACGTACTCACTGTTGTTCAAACCCTGAACTTTGACCTTGTTGAGGTCCAGCGGGGGGGCCACGCTGATGTTGAAGGGACTCTTAGGGATGGGGTCTCCTCCGTGGCACACAGTGATGGACATGTTCCCCTGAAACAGACTCCAGTTAACTCAGTTTATCACTCAGCTCCCTCATTAGTAACCCTATTAATCAGTTTATCACTCATTAATAACCCTATTAATCAGTTTATCCCTCATTAATAACCCTATTAATCAGTTTATCCCTCATTAATAACCCTATCAATCAGTTTATCACTCATTAATAACACTATTAATCAGTTTATCACTCATTAATAACCCTATTAATCAGTTTATCACTCATTGATAACCCTATTAATCAGTTTATCACTCATTAATAACCCTATTCATCAGTTTATCCCTCATTAATAACCCTATTAATCAGTTTATCCCTCATTAATAACCCTATTAATTAGTTTATCCCTCATTAATAACCCTATTAATCAGTTTATCCCTCATTTATAACCCTATTAATCAGTTTATCACTCATTAGTAACCCTATTAATCAGTTTATCCCTCATTAGTAACACTATTAATCAGTTTATCACTCATTAATAACCCTATTAATCAGTTTATCCCTCATTAGTAACCCTATTAATCAGTTTATCACTCATTAATAACCCTATTAATCATGAATCTGTCTGACCTGCTGGGCGGCGGTGTAGCGGACGGTGTACGAGTAGTCGTGGTTGTCGATGATCTCGAAGTCTCTGACAGCTTCACCTTTAGCTGCTGCGGTGAAATGAACCTCCGGTTGAGCTTTACCGGCTCCCTTTGTGTAGATGGTGAAGTGGGTCGGTTTCCCCACTTCAACTCCTACAAGGATGGAAGTATATAGAAACACAGATAAACTGGAGGTTTCATACGGCTGTAAAGGGTCTAAATACTACATTATACCGCTGGTTATGATGAAGTTTATCACTACGTTTATACATTTATACTAAATAAAATAATTTGTGTTCAGGACTCGAAGAGGATCACCTGAAACCAGCTCACCTGAAACCAGCTCACCTGAAACCAGCTCACCTGAAACCAGCTCACCTGTCTTGCTGAGTCCAGGTCCTTCTGCTCGGACTTTAGCTGCATCATGTGAAGGATCCACTTTTATTCTGAAGGGGCTGATGGGGATTTCCTGTTGTAACATTAAAGGTTAGTTTAACGTCTCATTTGAACAGGAAACACCTGAAGACGCAGACTTCCTGTCTCTGCTCTCACCTGGTCGGCGAACAGCACCATGATGGTGTACTGGCCGGCGCCCGGAGGCATGTACTTCACCGTGAACGTGTCGTTGTCGTTCTTGATGATGTCGAAGTCGATGTCGGCCTCGGCGGGACCGACCACACCTGGAGCGCACTTGATCCCGATGCTGACGTCACCTGCAGGTAACAACACTGATCATTAACCTGATCTGAACAGCAGATATCGTCCGTAAGGAAACATGATGTAATATATAAATAATAAGAGGATAAAAGACATGAAAGGGGTCTGGTGTTGGACCAGAACCAGAACCAGGTCCCACCCTGTCCGGCCTCGCTGCAGTCCACAGTGAAGTACGTGGGCTCGTTGGCCTTCAGGCCCGTCTTCTCCACACCTGGACCGTAAACCTTCACGTTCTCTGGATGGCTGCCTTCTCCTATCGTCACCTGAACGCATCATCAGAGGTGAACATTTAGAACATTTACAACATTTACAACATTTACAACATTAAGACCATTTACAACATTTACAACATTTACAACATTTAGAATATTTAGAACATTTACAACATTTACAACATTTAGAATATTTAGAACCACCTGGTTTCACTACTATTAAAACTTTATCTGACCTCAACCACAGTATTTATTGTTGTTTATTTATTGTTAATTTCATTCATTTTTAAATCTCTCTCTCATTTGTCTGTTTTCAGTTATTATTGCTCCTATTTCTTACTTTTGTGGAGCAGCACTTTTTTTCACATTTCTTTCTACATCCTTTAAATAATCTGGGTAACACTTTATAATAACCGTTATTTATTTATAAATGATTATTATGATAATTATAACCCAAACCTGAGTGTGTGGAGTACCTCAGGGTTCTATACTAGGTCATCTATAATTCTTACCCTGAAGGGGCTGCTGGGAACGTTGACCTCCCCCCAGGTGATGATGATGGTGTGTTTGATGGGTTTGGTGGGAATGTAAACGCAGAAGAAGGTGCTGTCTCCGTTATCGGTGATCTGGATGTCGATGGGGAAACCTTCGGCGTCCTGGAGGCACAAACACTCATTTCACTCTCCTACCGGCATCATCATCATCATCATCATCATCATCATCATCATCATCATCATCATCTGGAAGCACTCACCTGAGCGTAGAGCTTCAGCTGTCCTCTGCCGGCGCCGTGGGTGTCGATGGTGAAGTCGGCGGGTTTGTTGACGATGCAGCCGAGCGGCTCCAGACCCGGACCGGAACATTTCACCTGAGGACGACAGTCAACGCTCAACACGTCATGTTCAACGATACAACACCTGTGAACCGGGTCTGAGAGGTTCTGGTCTCACATTTTCTGGGAAGACGTCTCCGGCGGCGGGGAGGATGTGAGCCATGAAGGGACTGTCCTTGATGTCCTCGTCGTCACAGATGACGTGCACGGCGTAGTCGCCCGGCTCGGTCGGCCAGTATCGGACGTCACATGACCCGTCGCCTTTATCGTCACACTCGATCTTCGCCTGAGACGGACCCTCGATGGAGAAACCTGCAGACCGTCAGAACACCTTTGATGGGACTACAGATACGGAGGAGGAACCAGCAGGTAGTGTTTGTTTCTTTAAGCCCCTCCCCCCCGACCACCTGTCAATCACTCTGAGCAGCAGGTGAGCGTTCTGATTGGTCGTGTTTGTGTGACGTACCCAGAGTTCCCACCTCGGTGCCGATGGCCTCCACCACAAAGTCGGCGCTCTTCCCCACCATACCGGTCTCCAGACCTGGACCCCAGGCCCGGACCTTCTGAGGCCCCGCCTCCTCGCTCACCTGCACCTCGAACGGACTGAAAACACACACACATAAATATTATAATGAAATATAATAAACATGTATCAGTACCCTACATGCAAAGATTTAACTAGAAGTACTGAAATATAAACATTCGTATTTTCGATTTAAACGGCCAACAGACGATATTTTCTGCTAAATATGAGATTGTTTCTTATTTTTATATTTTAATGACAAATAAAATTATACTCTGGACATAGAAGCTTTATTTAAGTGCCTTTACTTAAGAATTTATAGAAATTCTGACACATAATTACCATGTTTATGTTAAACTATATAAAATGATCCATCTACATAAATCTGAGCCTCTGGAGTCCCTCAGGGTTCCATCCTGGGTCCCCTATAGTTCTCTAGTTACATGGAACCACTAAGATAAACCTGTTTGGATGAACTCCATCAGTGTGAATAATAATAATAATAAGGTCAGCTGACCGTCTCACCTGCGTGGGATGCTGTGTCCTCCCCAGGTGATGGTTATGATGTATTTCCCCGTCATCACGGGATAATAGTTACACTCAAACATCCCGTTGTCCATCTCAAGAACCTTCACCGGATCCTCCAGACCCTCTGGGTTCACAATAAAACCATCAGAGCTGCTCATCAGGTACAGTTAATAAAACCATCAGGTACAGTTATTGAGTCAGTGGACTCTAAAGGTGCGTTTCAAACATGGCGTCTCACTCACTTGGTCCCTTCACGGTGACTTTGAGCTCGCCGCTGCCGCCTCCTTTAGTGTGGACTTTGAAGTCGGCCACTTCCTTCACCCTCAGACCCTTCGGCTGCAGACCTCGGCCCGACGCCCTGCAGGCGTTGGGGTTACAGGCTGCCAGGACCAATCAGAGGGAGAGGAGGTTGGACACTGGTTAGACTGGGAGATGATGGTCAAATCATAAAGACACTATGAATGAAACCACATTATAGGAAGTTGAATTTAAAAAACGATACTTTAAGTATGCATGTAACGAGCAGAAGTTGACACGTGTTGCTGGACATTCGTAGGAAAACAAACGAAAAATGAGGAATAACTTTTCGTCAGATATCATACGAACCGTTGAATGAGGACAGGCTGCAGGACTACAGACATGTACACACACAAAACAAGAAAACATTTTCTGTTCTATGTTACAGATTATTAAAAATCAGAGTCATTGTGGACTGAGTTTTAAAGTAGATTTAGACTAAACCTAACTGTGAGTTTTCTCTCATTCTGACTCTTTTAATCCTAAAACCAAGATTTAATCTAAACTAAACCTGGAGGTAAAATGTCATGAGTCTAATAATAAATACAGTTAAACTCAGAATAAACACACTCAGAGTTTATCTGTTAGTCAGCTGATCAGAAGCAGTTTGTTGAGGCTGGGAGGAAAAAGCAGCAGAGATGAAAATGAAACTAAAAGTTTGACGGAGCTGCTGGTTCATGATAAAACAATGAAACATATAAATATATCAGACAAAAACAACTATTGAGATATTAAACAAGAAGCTGAGAATCTCTGTGAAGTTTCTATAGAAACAGATTTTATCAGAACAGAACATAACGCAGGAAATGGAGAAGAGTGTAAAAGGAAGAGGAGGGTTATAGTAACGAGGAAGAGGAGGTGAAGCAGATGATAATAATGATGAAGATAATGATGGTGATGAAGGCCTATATAAATACCATTAACTTAATAGGAGGAACTCAGTTCTACTGTTTAAACTCTGTATTAACTGTGTTTTAAATGTGTTACTGTTTTTATAAACACTGTTATTTTTATTCATTTTTAATCTAATTAAAGAGTTCACTGAACAGATGAAACTCAAACATTCATGTTTTGTATATTTTCTGCATAAGTGTTTGTACAGATGCTGATGTTGCCTCCAGATGTTTGCATGAAGTGACCAAACACACACAATCAAAAGCCTTCTCTGGATGACAGTAATCGAGGTAAATAATCTACGGGATGAAACCATAGTGAACCTGATCCTGAATCCAGAGAGGACTCCACACACCCACATTTACTCAGTTTCTGTAGAAGAAGAAGAAGAAGAAGAAGAAGAAGAAGAAGAAGAAGAAGAAGAAGAAGAAGAAGAAGAAGCAGGTGCTGCACATGCTGTAAAGCTGGGGAACCCCGTCCTGGGGGGTCAGAGCCAGGGATGGTTTTGAGTTGAGGTGGAAGGAAACCAGGCTAGCGCAGGCAGGCTCCAGGCACACCCCCGCCCCCCCGCCTGTACTAACTTGGTCGCCTGGGTTTGGGCGGCGTTGGAGGGGGGGCTCTCCTTGTCCTGTCTGAGGGTGGGGTGCGTGAGGTATGAGGTAAAACCTGCACCGGCGACCCGGGAAGTGGGACGCTCTGTGAAACTGAAGGAGGGAACAACAGTGAAGATACAGATGTAGACAGGCAGAGGGGGGACAGAGACCTCCAGACCTCCAGACCTCCAGACCAGTAGATTGTAGGACCAGCAGACAACCAGGCTGCCAGACCAGCAGGCAGAGATGGGACCAAGTCGGGTTCTGCAAGTCTAAAGACCTCAAGTCGCTAACACTTTATTCAAATCTAAACTGACAAGCCGAGAAAATCAAGTCCCAAATAAAGACTGCAAGTTCGAAGTCAAGTCCCAACTCAAGAAAGCAAGTCTCAAGTCAGGTCCAAAGAGGAAAGTCCTGAAGTCAAAAGGTGAGAAAGGCAGGTCCCAAATAAAGAATGGCAATCCCCAAGTTCCAAGATTTACAAGTTCTAAGTCAAGTCAGACAAGTCCTGGCTCAAATCCCAAGTTGAGACAGGCAAGTCCCAAATCTAGGTAGCAAGTTCCAAGATGTACAAGTTCTAAGTCAAGTCTCAAGTCAAAGATAGACAAGTCTCAAGTCAGGTCCAAAGAGGAAAGTCCTGAAGTCAAAAGGTGAGAAAGGCAAGTCCCAAATCAAGATTGGCAATCCCCAAGTTCCAAGATTTAAAAGTTCTAAGTCAAGTCAAGACAGACAAGTCATGGCTCAAGTCCCAATTCAAGAAAGCAAGTCTCAAGTCATAACGCTTTAATAAAGACAGGCAAGTCCAGGGCCAGGTCCCAAGTTTAGACAAGCAAGTCCTGAATAAAGACAGTATGTTCCATGTTATGTCCTAAGACAAGTGCCAGTCAAGGCAGACAAGTCCCAAGTGAAAAGTTCTAACTCAAGTCCAAGTAAAAACAGGGAAGTAAAGTTTCAGTCTGAAGTCAAATTTATGTCCAGTCAGACTAGATCCCAAGTCCTAAGTCCATCCATCCATATTATCCCAAGTCAAAGATGGACAAGTCCCAAGTCAAGTTCTTAGTCAAGTCAAGACAGACAGGTTGAGGGTCCAGTCCAAAGTTGAGACAGGCAAGTCCCAAATCTAGTTAGCAAGTTCCAAGTCACATCCTAACTAAAGGCCCAAGTCAAGACAAACAAGTCTCAAGTCAAGTCCAGACCACCGAGGAGAAGACCGAACACCACAGCCCAAAACCATGAGAGCACACAGCTTCAGCCAATAAAACCCAGCAAGCACCGACTGTCCCATCAGACCTGGACCCAGACTGAACTGCAGACCTGATTGAAACTTTAAGTTCTTTAATGAGTCAGTCTGGACATCAGATTTCAATGTGACACTCTGATTAGAAACACATGCATTATGTTACATGGACATTCATTTATAACACGTTTAAACTACTATGTGTGAAGCCTACCCTCTGAGATGTGGACGGTGAAAGGGCTTCTGGGAATCTGCTGCCCAGCAAAGGTCACATAGACGGTGTGAGGTCCCTCCAGGACGGGGACATAGGTGCAGCGGAAAATACTGTCCCCTTTGTTCTCCAACACAATCTCCACTGTGTCCCTCCGACTGTTTGAATCCACAATGATGACGCCCACGTCTCCAACGCCGGCCCCTTGAGGACGGACAGACGGACAAGAAGACTTTATATCACTGAACACGCTCAGTGAAGTAAAATCAGACGGACTGAACTGTTGGTGGAACATCTGTGGTGACAAGTAGAAGTCTAAATGCTTTTACATTTCTGGGAAAATATCACAAATTATAAAAAGATGACGGAGAAACAAAAGGAGGTTTGTACATTTAAAGAGAAATCTATAAAGTCATGTTGTGTCACCTACATCTCTTTCGGTATGTACGTACCCAAATCTGCAATGCAAGTATAGTTTTACCTTTTAGTTTCTGGTTACCTGCAGTGTAAATGTCAAAGTATGTAGGTTTGTTGGCCACGTTTCCCGTCGGCTGCAGTCCCGGCCCGCGGGCCTGAACTCTGGTCGGGTCGCCCATCGCCTTCGAGACGTTCACCGTGAAGGGACTTCTGTCGATGTCCTGCCCAGCAAACAGCACCTTTACCTGGAAGGAACAGTGACACACAGGCCTGTCAGGGTTTCTGGTGGTCAGGTTTTCATTACATTTAGTAACTTCAGGTGTTTTCAGACCGGAGGAACTTTTTCATAGTTCTAAGAACCCCCTTTTTATTGTTCTTGCGTCTTGCGCAAGACAAATAAACTTTAGGGCACAAAGGAGGTCTGCACACCATTAGGCTGCAGATAAACAGTTTATTTCTCTTTTTGAAGCAACGTTTCCATCTGTTAGATCTTCCTCAGGCCAGTGAGAGAGAAAAACAGGCAGTAATCAGCTCAAATCATTATCACCTGCTGGTCAGCAAACAGCAAAAACAAAACACCACAAGATGGCGATCACAGTTTAAACAGGAAATAGTTTTCTCTGCTGTTTGTTGACCAGCAGGTGATAATGATTTGCTGTTTTTCTCTTTCACACTCGCCTGAGGAAGATCTTACAGATGGAAACGCTGCCTTAAAGAGGAAAAAGAGAAAGAAACAACTTCTTTAACACGAATGTACCGGTCCAGGTTATCCAGACTTTAGGCTGCAGCACGACATTCAACAATACCATCATTAGACATTATGAGTTTATATGAACAGAAGAGTCAAGATACTCTGGAATCAGGAACTAAACCAGGAACTAAACCAGGAACTCTTGTTTGTGATTCCATTAAATCTAAAGAGCTGTACTGATTGGACTAATTGGACTGAGATCACATGATCAATAAAGTGCCATTATCTCTTTGCGCAGTTTGATTGGGGTTTCTTCTATAGTGATTCTTACTTTATGCAGTATTATCGGGTCTTTTTAAACATGTTTCTTACTTTATGCAGCCCCTCCACTTTGGGCAGGTAGACCACCGAGTAGCTCCGGTTCTTGTCGTTGTTGGGGATCACTCGGGCCTGACGGACACACAAACACAATAACCGTCAGCTGTATTTCACTGTGTTGTGTTTGATTAATTATAAAACGAGAGGGTGTGATCCCACCTCCTCTGTGTGTCCCTCTGGATCCTCCACGTAGACCAGGACCTCACCCAGTCCGGCCTCCACCGTCTCCACCAGGAACTCTGCTGGTTTCAGGACCACGTTCCCTCGAGGCTCAATACCTGAGACACGTGACAGGAAGTTCAATAATAAAAAGTTTTACCAGTTTACCATTTTTCAGACTTTTTTCAGACATATGTCGAACATTTTTTCTGCGTTTCTTCCAAAAATGTTCGGACTTTTCTTCGGCCTTTCTTTGGAATTTTTTTTGGACTCTACAAATATCAAACGTCATCTGAATGTGGACAAATAAGCTTATTTCCATAATATCCCCCAAAAGACCGGATTGCTCCTTTGGTTATATTGGTTATATTATTAAACCACTCTAGTTGGGAAACATGAAACACAGCTGGTATTCACTTGAAGCTGATAAAAGTCGATTTAAACGGATCAGTTTTTGAACTGGACTCTGGTTCTGTGGTTTTTTGCTCACCTGGTCCGTAGGCTTTGGCCCTCTTGGGGTGCAGCGTCTTGGCCCTCAGGGGGGCGCCGGGCTTCAGTTTAGATTTAGGGAACTGAGACAGGTAAGTCATCACGGAGTGCTCGTCCACGTTAGGATCAACAATCTCCTCTGGAGCGATCACCTGAAGAAGAACACAGGATTTATCACATTTACAGCTGTAGATAAACCGGTTTAAATATAAACTGGTTTAAAGATAAACCAGTTTAAAGATAAACTGGTTTAAAGATAAACTGGTTTAAAGAGTGAGCGTCTTCATTAAACGGAGCCACAGCTCATTTTAAATGAATAAACAACGTGAGAAAATAAAGGAGGTCTGAGTTTGAGTGAGCAGCAGCTGGTGAACACATGTTCAACAGCTGGATTCTGTTGTTCATTAGCAGAGCAGAAAGATGTTTTTAAATCCCCCGCTGAGGTAAAAGCATCAATAACACTGCATCCAAATACTCCTTTTAAAATAAAAGTCTTGTATTTGAAGTTTACTGACATACAAGTAGAGAAGTAGAGAGAGTATTAGCTTTAAGGTAACAACAAGGGGTGTTATGTAAGACATAAAAGGCATTAAGATATAAAAGAAACATTAGGAAATATAACGAAGACTGATTTAAAAAGAATAAAATAAAGTAGAAATAAAATAAGCTAAAACTAATATTAGTGATTAAGGGTGAGCACTGACTCTTCATTGTTCTTCTTTGGCACTTATTTCAGTTTTATCTTTGTTTAACTGCAGGATTTCATTTACTTTATTTTTCTGAATATTGTTATGTAAAGTTGTGCATCATCTGCATAATTATGGCTGGATATTCTGGTGTTTTATTTTATTATCTGAACCAGTGGAATCACGTAGATGTAGAACAGAAGAGGACCGAGGACGGAGCCCTGGGGAACTCCACAGATGTTTGTTTATTTATTATCTGAGCCAGTGGGATTATGTAGATGTAGAACAGATGTGTATGTAAAGGTTCATTAACAGGTGAACGTTACCTGAGGTACTCCGAGCCAGTCGTCAGCCTGCTGCATGGCCTCTCTGGCGTTCTCCACCGGCTGACTGGGATCCCATGTTTCCCAGTCTGGACACAGACCTGAACGCAGCACAGAGACACGGTTGTGAGATAACTTCCTGTCCTAATTGTTTTCTTATCTTAGGGTTATCTGGTTGATTATTACTGGTACCAGGGTTAGGGTTATCTAGTTGATTATTACTGGTACCTACCAGGGTTAGGGTTATCTAGTTGATTATTACTGGTACCTACCAGGGTTAGAGTTATCTAGTTGATTATTACTGGTACCAGGGTTAGGGTTATCTAGTTGATTATTACTGGTACCTACCAGGGTTTGGGTTATCTGGTTGATTATTACTGGTACCTACCAGGGGTTAGGGTTATATAGTTGATTATTACTGGTACCAACCAGGGGTTAGAGTTATCTGGTTGATTATTACTGGTACCAACCAGGGGTTAGAGTTATCTAGTTGATTATTACTGGTACCAACCAGGGGTTAGAGTTATCTAGTTGATTATTACTGGTACCTACCAGGGGCACAGTTGTCCACCAGTGCTCCCAGTGCCTTGCCGTCCCTCCAGTCCCGGTGGAAGTTGGTGATGGGGAGCTGGGGAACCTTGTTCTGGATCCAGCCCAGCAGACGCTGTTTGGGTGTCAGCTTCTTGGCGTCTTCGTCGTCCTCGTCCTCCCACATGGGCATGGAGATGGAGTAGTGCAGGATCAGGGTCCAGATCAGACCCAGGATCAGCTTCAGGTTCCCGTCCACGATGGCTTTAGAGTCTGGGAGACAGACAGAGGAGGAGGAGGAGGAGGAGGAGGAGGAGGAGGGAGGTTAAATCAGGTCAGGTAGCTGCTGGCATTCACAGGGATTTATCGTAGAGTAAGAAAAGGAGGTTTTATATTGTTTTATTTTAAATTAGATTGTGTTCTGTTTTAACAGGAAGTCAGTAAATTATCTGTTTATGGTCTAATAACTGATAATCAGCTTCCTGTTCAACGGCTTCACATCTGCTCGCCAAAATAAGAGTTCACGGCCCCACGCTGTTTATCTTCCAGCTGTCAGGAGGCTGCTTTTAATGTGAAGGATTCATCCATCGACAGCAGAGGATGATGTCATCCAGCCACCGCCAGTCTGAGGAATGAGGTCACTTTAAATAGGAAACACATGAACACACACACACACACTCACACGTGCAGGAATGTGGCGGGGGGAACTCTGAACTGTTCCTGAAAACCAACTTTTAGTCTGATGACTAGTTCTGTTTAATATACACTATATTATACACACACACACACACACACACACACACACACACACACACACACACACACGTTAAACAAACACACACACCTAACCTCTGAGTCAAACCGCTGTAACGTGACTCACAGTTCTTCGTTCTTCTTTAATGTTTATTTTACTGGATTGAGTCCACGTGATGAAAACATGATGTCATCGTTAAACGGACCAATGAAAACCTCGTGTTCACGCCGTCAGGAAGGTTAAAGTTTCTGATGGATCGTCCAATCAGGAGACAGAGTCGTCATCAATCATCAGAGGCAGCTCGTTCATCCAACACACATCAGTTTGTTCAGACTGAACTCCAGATAACTCTTCACTTCCTTTAACCTCAGATCACTAACATTCCTATCAGAGCTCCAGAAGTCAACTGACACTTCACTTCCTTTCACCTCAACAAGACACTTCAAGTGATTTCAGAGCTTCAACTTCAGCTGACTGTTGAAGTCTTTCAGAACTGTCTCTTCAACTGACACTTTCACTTCTTTAATGTCAGTTGATCCTTAAATTCCTTCACTTTCACTTGGACAAAATACTTAAACTCCATTCAGTGAAAAAGAGGCGTGATTTTTCTTTCGGAACGAGGTCGATTTTTCTGAACTTTCACACCGTGAATAACGTCATCAACCAATCAGAACGGACATATTCAGTACGTACACTATAGAGTATAACAACACGGAGGCTCCGTAGTCTGAACCAGGACGGTAAACTTTATTAGTCCTTTCAACGTTGACAAAGACAGCGCAGACCAGATCCACCCCTTCCTTCTTACCTTTCACAATAAAAGCCCTAGAGATATAAAGTCATTATAGAGAGTATTTTGCATTTTTGTGTCAACTCATCACCCCCCTGTTGGGTAAAGGCCTTAACACTTCAACTCCTTTCAGCACTGTGTCTTTAACTGACACTACGATGCTAACGTGGCTAACGTGGCTAACCGTGTGTGTTTTCCATTGTCTCATCATCTTCTCCTCCTCTGAGCTCAGCCGTCTGTTATTGAACTCTCTCAGGAAGCCGAGTGTCCAGAGATTAGACCGGCCCCGT
Source organism: Sebastolobus alascanus (assembly GCA_916701645.2). NCBI lineage: Eukaryota > Metazoa > Chordata > Actinopteri > Perciformes > Sebastidae > Sebastolobus > Sebastolobus alascanus. Next base: position 129,241 of record CAKAOJ020000438.1, on the reverse strand, counting down.
GTTGTTCTGAGAGGAAACGCCGTGATCGGAGCGACGCTGTAATCTTTCCCCAGGAAACAGGAGCGGCTGCAGTTTCTTAAGATCAGCTGAACCTCCGACACATTTACTGAAGAATTAATGTTCTTTTATCAGACAAACACTGAGCTGCTCTCACAGCGTGTTGTGTTGTACTGACTAAAGTACTATTTAGAGGTACTCAAACTTTACTTACTTACTTTCTACTTCTACTCCATTACATCTCAGAAGGAAATATTGTACTTTTTACTGCACTACATTGATTTAATAACTGAAGTTACTTTACAGATTCAGATTATTATAACTAAATATAATCAACTAATAAATGATGTATTATTATAGATCATCAACAGCTGATGTGGTTCCATCGTCCTCAGCAGCTGTGAAAGCAGAACTGACTGGACTCTACATCAACAACAAGACGTCTGTCTGCTAACGTCCCACTCTCTCTACGACGGTTACAGCGAGCAGCAACACTCGCTGGTTGCCAACGGTTACCAAACAAACACGCTAAAGGTCGCCCTGCTGCAGAGGAACAATGGAGTCCCTCCTCTTCCTCCTCTTCCTCCTCTTCCTCCTCCTGAAGGTGACGGAGGAACGGTGTAATGTGACATTTGGTCTTTGTGAGTTTGCAGAGACAGGAAGTGAGGGAGGAAAGAACCAACAAACACAACCTGATGGTTTCAGAGGCTCTGAACGTTCATCACAACAGTTCATGGAGACCAAACCAGTCTCTGGACCTGAAGGTCCACCAGTTTATGGGTCAGAACCAGATGAGATTTTACAGTAACTGTGAAGATGATGTCACATGTCAAACTAGAATTGTAATCCAGCTGGAAAACCGAGAAACCAAACTGAACCAACAACATGACCTCCAGCATTTATATTATAAGACTAGCTGACCTCTCAGTTAGTCCGTCAGAACAGAACTCATCTACAGCTCCACTGAATCAGAAGTCACACTGAGCTCCGTTAGTTTTAGAAAAATGAGGAATAACTTTGTGTAAGATATCATATGAACCGTTGTATGAGGATAAGAACTATCACTGGATTACTGAGAGACTGAAGGAAACTGGTGAAATAATAACTGATACAGTAATATAAATAATAATAACTGATGCAGTAATATAAATAATAATAACTGATGCAGTAATATAAATAATAATAACTGATATAGTAATATAAATAATAATAACTGATACAGTAATATAAATAATAATAACTGATGAAACATGATGGTTATTTTCAGCAGCAAACAAACAACAAGATTCTGATATTAATTTGATTTCTGTTTTCATTCTGGCCCTAAAAGAAAAATATAAATGTTCTTTATATCAGCTGTTTTGAGCTGTTTCCTGTCTGTCTGCTGTCAGTGAATGAATGAATGAGTGAGACTGATGAGACTCCAGAGGACGATGAGGAGTGTTTTTCTTCCTTCATCAGTGGCGAGCACAGAGCGGTACGACACCGTTAACTTCTGTCTGTTATCTGATCTGAAGTCAGTTTGAACATCCAGCTGACGATGATAACGGACCAGTGGTACCGAAACACTCAGAGTCTGTATGATTATCTGGAGGATTCATTCGTTATGTCCATATTAATTCACATGTCCTGTTAATCTGACTGCACTTCTTTTGTTTTGTTTTTCTCTTCCATTATTATTACATTTTTATTGTATTTATTTAAAACAAAAACATTTTGAATGAGGTTTATCTGGATTTAGTTCTGTGTTGATCTCAATCAGAGGAATTATTAGAATATATTAGTTATTAGTTAGTAATATTAGCAGGATTTAAACTAAATAGACAGACAGACAGACAGACAGACAGACAGACAGACAGACAGCAGCTGAATAAATGTGTGTTGTTGTTTATCCTGATGAATCCTGACAGAGTTCACAAAGACTATTTAAAGACACACACACACACACACACACACACACACACACACACACACACACACACACACACACACACACACACACACACACACACACACACACACACACACACACCTGTGGCTTCTAAAAGCCTGAAGTGTGCGTTTCCAGCCAACAGCTGGAGGTCGAAATCCTCGACAGACAGTAACACACACACACACACACACACACACACACACACACACACACACACACACACACACACACACACACATTAAACAGTACTGAACTAGACGTAACGGCACTTGAACGCCTCGTCATTTAACCCTTTGTGCTACTTATTATTCGCCCCTTAAAGTCTTTTATTAGTTACAGATATTAAATATTAGTAAAAGTACTAATACCACAGCACCTCAATACTCTGTTACAAAGTACACAAGTATTAGCATCAAACTTTAATTAAAGTACCAAAAGTAAAACTCCTCATTCTGCAGAATAATCTATATTATATTATATTATTATAATTATTCAGGCATTAATGTGTTCATCACTTTAATGTTATAGCTGGTAAAAGTGGAGCTACTTTTAATTATTATTTGGATATTTTGCAAATATGTTTTCGCATATTTTACAATTTTTTGACTAATTCATTTATTCAGATTTTTATAATATTTTACTAATATTTTTTCGGATATCTTACTGATGTCTTGGATATTTAAAAAAAAAAATGTGTCTGATACTTAAGTAATACATTTGGGATATTTTACTACGTTTTACTTTTACTAATATTTCTTGGATATTTTACTAATATTTCTTTGGATATTTTACTAATATTTTTGGTATATTTTATTTATTTATCACTTTAATGTTGCAGCTGGTAAAGGTGGAGCTACTTTTAATGACTTTATATACTGCTGGTGGTTTAATATCTATAATGATACATCATTTATTAGTTGATTATATTTGTTTTAATAATCTGAATCTGTAGCTGTCAGATAGACGTAGTGCAGTAGTAGTATAAAGTAGAAATATAAAGTAGGTGGTGTGTAGTCCTGTTGACCCTCCAGCTGTTGGCTGAGACGCTTCAGACCAACTGTGACGACAGCTGACACACACACACACACACACACACACACACACACACACACACACACACCCCGCCTTGACTCCCACACACAGACCGCATTCATCCCCCCCCCCCCCACCACCACATGACATGGGGGGGGCAGTAACAGAAGCTTTGTTGTTCAGTCACACTGAGCGTTAATGATGAGGCAGCAGTGTGACAGTCAGCTGCTTCACCAGCAGAACTCCATGTAAAAAACACACGATTTTAGAGCTCAGAGTTAAAGAACAGTTAGTATAATATCTCCTGAACCTCACCCTGATGATGTCACAGTGATGTCATCAGCTTGGAGACTACAGATGTCTAACATACAGTCATGCATTACAAACTGGACACTATCCAGGTGCATTATGGGAAATGTAGGATCCAGTGTTTTTAGAGTTTGGGCTCTATTTTTGTGCAACATATGTACATATATATATAGTGTTTAGGGGGCGTTACCTAGGCTAATAACTGCACTTGTAGTGTGTAGGGGGCGTTACCTAGGCTAATACCTGCACTTGTAGTGTTTAGGGGGCGTAACCTAGGCTAATAACTGCACTTGTAGTGTTTAGGGGGCGTTACCTAGGCTAATAACTGCACTTGTAGCGTTTAGGGGGCGTTACCTGGGGTAATAACTGCACTTGTAGTGTTTAGGGGGCGTTACCTAGGCTAATAACTGAACTTGTAGTGTTTAGGGGGCGTTACCTAGGCTAATAACTGCACTTGTACTGTTTAGGGGGCGTTACCTAGGCTAATACCTGCACTTGTAGCGTTTAGGGGGCATTACCTAGGCTAATAACTGCACTTGTAGTGTTTAGGGGGCGTTATCTAGACTAATAACTGCACTTGTAGTGTTTAGGGGGCGTTACCTAGGCTAATATCTGCACTTGTAGCGTTTAGGGGGCGTTACCTAGGCTAATAACTGCACTTGTAGTGTTTAGGGGGCGTTACCTAGGCTAATAACTGCACTTGTAGCATTTAGGGGGCATTACCAAGGCTAATAACTGCACTTGTAGTGTTTAGGGGGCGTCACCTAGACTAATAACTGCACTTGTAGTGTTTAGGGAGCGTTACCTAGGCTAATAACTGCACTTATAGTGTTTAGGGGGCGTTACCTAGACTAATAACTGCACTTGTAGCGTTTAGGGGGCGTTACCTAGGCTAATAACTGCACTTGTAGTGTTTAGGGGGCGTTACCTAGGCTAATAACTGCTCTTGTAGTGTTTAGGGGGCGTTACCTAGGCTAATAACTGCACTTGTAGCGTTTAGGGGGCGTTACCTAGACTAATAACTGCACTTGTAGCGTTTGGGGGGCGTTACCTAGGCTAATAACTGCACTTGTAGCGTTTAGGGGGCGTTACCTAGGCTAATAACTGCACTTGTAGAGTTTAGGGGCGTTACCTAGGCTAATAACTGCACTTGTAGCGTTTAGGGGGCGTTACCTAGGCTAATAACTGCACTTGTAGCGTTTAGGGGGCGTTACCTAGGCTAATAACTGCACTTGTAGCGTTTAGGGGGCGTTACCTAGGCTAATAACTGCACTTGTAGTGTTTAGGGGGCGTTACCTAGGCTAATAACTGCACTTGTAGCGTTTAGGGGGCGTTACCTAGACTAATAACTGCACTTGTAGCGTTTAGGGGGTGTTACCTAGGCTAATAACTGCACTTGTAGCGTTTAGGGGCGTTACTAGGCTAATAACTGCACTTGTAGGTTTAGGGGGCGTTACCTAGGCTAAAACTGCACTTGTAGCGTTTAGGGGGCGTTACCTAGGCTAATAACTGCACTTGTAGAGTTTAGGGGGCGTTACCTAGGCTAATAACTGCACTTGTAGGTTTAGGGGCGTTACCTAGGCTAATAACTGCACTTGTAGCGTTAGGGGGGGGCTTACCTAGGCTAATAACTGCACTTGTAGCTGTTTAGGGGCGTTACCTAGGCTAATAACTGCACTTGTAGTGTTTAGGGGGCGTTACCTAGGCTAATAACTGCACTTGTAGTGTTTAGGGGGCGTTACCTAGCTAATAACTGCACTTGTAGCTGTTTAGGGGGCGTTACCTAGGCTAATAACTGCACTTGTAGCGTTTAGGGGGCGTTACCTAGGCTAATAACTGCACTTGTAGTGTTTAGGGGGCGTTACCTAGGCTAATACTGCACTTGTAGTGTTAGGGGGCGTTACCTAGGCTAATAACTGCACTTGTAGCTGTTTAGGGGGCGTTACCTAGGCTAATACCTGCACTTGTAGCGTTTAGGGGGCGTTACCTAGGCTAATAACTGCACTTGTAGTGTTTAGGGGGCGTTACCTAGGCTAATAACTGCACTTGTAGTGTTTAGGGGGCGTTACCTAGGCTAATAACTGCACTTGTAGCGTTAGGGGGGCGTTACCTAGCTAATACCTGCACTTGTAGCGTTTAGGGGGCGTTACCTAGGCTAATAACTGCACTTGTAGCGTTTAGGGGGCGTTACCTAGGCTAATAACTGCACTTGTAGCGTTTAGGGGGCGTTACCTAGGCTAATAACTGCACTTGTAGCGTTTAGGGGGCGTTACCTAGGCTAATAACTGCACTTGTAGTGTTTAGGGGCGTTACCTAGGCTAATAACTGCACTTGTAGCGTTTGGGGGGCGTTACCTAGGCTAATAACTGCACTTGTAGTGTTTAGGGGGCGTTACCTAGGCTAATAACTGCACTTGATAGCGTTTAGGGGGCGTTACCTAGGCTAATAACTGCACTTGTAGTGTTTAGGGGGCGTTACCTAGGCTAATAACTGCACTTGTAGCGTTTAGGGGGCGTTACCTAGGCTAATAACTGCACTTGTAGTGTTTAGGGGGCGTTACCTAGGCTAATAACTGCACTTGTAGAGTTTAGGGGGCGTTACCTAGGCTAATAACTGCACTTGTAGTGTTTAGGGGGCGTTACCTAGGCTAATAACTGCACTTGTAGTGTTTAGGGGGCGTTACCTAGGCTAATAACTGCACCTTGTAGTGTTTTGGGGGCGTTACCTAAGCTAATAACTGCACTTGTAGTGTTTAGGGGGCGTTACCTAGGCTAATAACTGCACTTGTAGTGTTTAGGGGGCGTTACCTAGGCTAATAACTGCACTTGTAGTGTTAGGGGGCGTTACCTAGGCTAATAACTGCACTTGTAGTGTTTAGGGGGCGTTACCTAGGCTAATAACTGCACTTGTAGTGTTTAGGGGGCGTTACCTAGGCTAATAACTGCACTTGTAGTGTTTAGGGGGCGTTACCTAGGCTAATACCTGCACTTGTAGTGTTTAGGGGGCGTTACCTAGGCTAATAACTGCACTTGTAGTGTTTAGGGGGCGTTACCTAGGCTAATAACTGCACTTGTAGTGTTTAGGGGGCGTTACCTAGGCTAATACCTGCACTTGTAGTGTTTAGGGGGCGTTACCTAGGCTAATAACTGCACTTGTAGCGTTTAGGGGGCGTTACCTAGGCTAATAACTGCACTTGTAGTGTTTAGGGGGCGTTACCTAGGCTAATAACTGCACTTGTAGTGTTTAGGGGGCGTTACCTAGGCTAATAACTGCACTTGTAGCGTTTAGGGGGCGTTACCTAGGCTAATAACTGCACTTGTATTGTTTAGGGGGCGTTACCTAGGCTAATAACTGCACTTGTAGCGTTTAGGGGGCGTTACCTAGGCTAATAACTGCACTTGTAGTGTTTAGGGGGCGTTACCTAGACTAATAACTGCACTTGTAGCGTTTAGGGGGCGTTACCTAGGCTAATAACTGCACTTGTATTGTTTAGGGGGCGTTACCTAGGCTAATAACTGCACTTGTAGTGTTTAGGGGGCGTTACCTAGACTAATAACTGCACTTGTAGTGTTTAGGGGGCGTTACCTAGGCCAATAACTGCACTTGTAGCGTTTGGGGGGCGTTACCTAGACTAATAACTGCACTTGTAGCGTTTAGGGGGCGTTACCTAGGCTAATACCTGCACTTGTAGTGTTTAGGGGGCGTTACCTAGGCTAATAACTGCACTTGTAGTGTTTAGGGGGCGTTACCTAGGCTAATACCTGCACTTGTAGTGTTTAGGGGGCGTTACCTAGGCTAATAATTGCACTTGTAGTGTTTAGGGGGCGTTACCTAGGCTAATAACTGCACTTGTAGTGTTTTGGGGGCGTTACCTAGACTAATAACATTATAGTGTTTAACTGAGCCTTTAATAAATGAACCAAACACAGTGACAAACAGCCACATGGCTGCAGAACACAGTGTGTAGTGCATCAGAATGAGGATATAAAGGGGGGGGGACATTCCTGTGTGCTGACTGCCTCAACAGATGGAAACCATTACAGACCAGAGAGAGTCTGACAGCACAGAGACTGTTTAACAATGAACCAGAAGATCTGACACACATTTCACTGTGACTCACTCTGAGCTGCATTCATCCATCCATCCATCCATTCATTCATTCATCCATTCATCCATTCATCCATTCATTCATTCATTCATTCATTCATTCATTCATTCATTCATTCATCCATCCATCCATCCATTCATTCATTCATCCATTCATCCATTCATCCATTCATCCATTCATTCATTCATTCATTCATTCATTCATTCATTCATTCATTCATCCATCCATCTGGTTCTGTATTCATAAAAACGAAGACTCAAACTGCCCTAAATGTGAACGAGATGAACAACAACTTCCTCTGAGCTGTGACCTTTGACCTCAAGACTCATCACCTGGATTATTCTACATCATTCTCTCAACAGCTTCCTGTTTTATTGATATTAAAATGGATTTCTATTTGTTGATTATTATGTAAACAAACAACACAAAATGTCATTTAGTCCTAAAACAACATTTTATCGCTTCAGTGAAGCGTCAACAACCGATTTAACCAGTTTGGCTGTTTGGTGTAAGGGTACGCTCCGCTTCCTAAAACACTTCCTGCTTCCTAAAACACTTCCCAAGTCAAGTCTGACAAGTCCAGAATCAACTCTGGGTCCGGGTCCACTTTGTGTTTCCACCACAGAGTTCTGGACTGAAGTGGATCTCAGTCGGGTCCTGGTTTCCTCTCTGTGTCTATTTTCAGCAGCTGTTGGAGGAGTCAGAGCAGAGCTCAGCTGTCCTGCCATCAATCAGCTCATAACCCCCCCCCCCCCCTACGAGACGCCGCCCCCCCTCCAGGCCTCACGGACCCTCCTGCAGCTGTAGACTCACAACAGATCAGATACTTTACTCTCCAGGTCTGGAGGTCTGTAGTCTGATTTCCTTCCTGCAGACTGAACAGCTGATACAACTTCATCAAACACACTAATATTAATATTTGAGGAAAATAAAATTAATCAGATTTGCTGCGAAATAACATAAAATAAAACTAAAATCCGAAAACACCTCCTGTTTACTAAAACACTTCCCGTTTACTAAAACACTTCCCGTTGACTTAAACACTTCCCGTTTACTAAAACACTTCCCGTTGACTAAAACACTTCCCGTTGACTAAAACACTTCCCGTTGACTAAAACACTTCCCGTTGAATAAAACACTTCCCGTTTACTAAAACACTTCCCGTTGAATAAAACACTTCCCGTTTACTAAAACACTTCCCGTTGACTAAAACACTTCCTGTTTCCTAAAACACCTCCCGCTTCCTAAAACACTTCCCGTTGACTAAAACACTTCCCGTTGACTAAAACACTTCCTGTCTCCTAAAACACTTCCTGTCTCCTAAAACACTTCCCGTTTCCTAAAACACTTCCCGTTGACTAAAACACTTCCTGTCTCCTAAAACACTTCCCGTTTATTACAACACTTCCCGTTGACTAAAACACTTCCCGTTTATTACAACACTTCCCGTTGACTAAAACACTTCCCGTTTACTAAAACACTTCCCGTTGACTAAAACACTTCCCGTTGACTAAAACACTTCCCGTTTACTACAACACTTCCCGTTGACTAAAACACTTCCCGTTTACTACAACACTTCCGGTTTACTAAAACACTTCCCGTTTACTACAACACTTCCCGTTGACTAAAACACTTCCCGTTTACTACAACACTTCCCGTTTACTAAAACACTTCCCGTCTACTACAACACTTCCCGTTGACTAAAACACTTCCCGTTGACTAAAACACTTCCCGTTTACTAAAACACTTCCCGTTGACTAAAACACTTCCCGTTTATTACAACACTTCCCGTTGACTAAAACACTTCCCGTTTACTACAACACTTCCCGTTTACTAAAACACTTCCCGTTTCCTAAAACACTTCCCGCTTCCTAAAACACTTCCCGTTGACTAAAACACTTCCCGTTTACTACAACACTTCCCGTTTACTAAAACACTTCCCGTCTACTACAACACTTCCCGTTGACTAAAACACTTCCCGTTTACTAAAACACTTCCCGTTGACTAAAACACTTCCCGTTTATTACAACACTTCCCGTTGACTAAAACACTTCCCGTTTACTACAACACTTCCCGTTTACTAAAACACTTCCCGTTTCCTAAAACACTTCCCGCTTCCTAAAACACTTCCTGTTCCCAACAGAACAAAACCCTTTAACTTACTTCCGTACCACCAGAACACTTTTCTCTGATCACTGACTTTAAGGATCCGTCTCTAAAGGAAGTTCTAGTTTCTCTTTAATGCTGCAGCAGATCTCATGATCTCAAGATCTCATGATCTCAGTGAATTAATGTGTTTATGATTATTTTTCTTTCAGTCTGACTTTTAGAGTTAAGAGTTAAACCTGAGATCAGGATCAGAGCTCAGCTCAGCTCAGTTTCTGTCCTTCTAGAAGGATCCACAGCAGCTCTGACTGTAAACATGTTGTGAAATGATGATTTTCTTTCAGGTTTCAGGTTTCAAACATAAAAACATTTCTTCAGAAGAATTTCTCTGATCTCTGTGTCTTTATTCAGCTGCTGATTTATGAACAAACTGACTGCAGATCAGCTGATTACAGCCTGAAAACAACAAGTCTGTGAGCTTTACATGTTGGATTGTTTACTGAACAGCTGTGACTGTTTTAATGGATTCATCAATAGATTATATCTGGGTATCTTTAATAGTATTTTTGTATATATTAAAGTATTTCAAGGGATAAAAATCCCTTTAAATTTTATCAAACAGTATGAGACGCGTCTGAATTTGCACCTTAGGGAGCTTTAATTTCTCAGTTAAGGTGGAAAAAGCAAAGGTTACCTGGTAAAAGTGATGATAGATTTGAGGTTAATTAATGGAGGTTTTTAATGGAGGTTCAGTTTGGATTAAGGGATTGTTGAGGGGTAGAAACCCCTTAAAAGTTATTACAGGGTAGACCCTGTTTAATGGATAATTAATGGATTCTAAGGGGTGTTTAAGGGGTTTTAAGAGGTAATAAAAACCACCAGAAGGATTTTTAAGGTAATAATTTTTCAGAATGTCTGAACTCTTTGTGGTTTCTGTGAGTCCATAACAATAATAAACCTTCATCCTCATCTTCATCACTGTGTCCTGAACTCTCAGCGTGTCTCTCAGCTCTCACGCGCAGCTTGTTGGATAACTTGCGTTTTGCGTAAAATGTGCGTAAAAGGTGTCCAGGTCTGTGCGTCACTCACCGATGGAGACCAGCCGGATGTGTTCTCTCTCCAGGAACTCCAGAGCCACGGACACGTTCTCCAGCTTCATCTGCCTGAAGTTGGGTCTGGAGTGATACTTCCTGTACATCTTCTTCTGGCTCAGCACCTCCAGCAGCCCGATGAGCTTCAGCCCGTCGCTCAGGTCCTTCTGCAGGTCGTTGATCCGCTTGTTGATCACCTTCAGGTGCTCGTTGCACCACCTGGTGAAGGTGTTCTGCTGGATCTTCTTCCACGGAGCGTCCTCGGCCAGGTCCTTCTCGGTGGCCGGCATCTCCTCCTCCTCCTCGCCGAGGTCCGCGCTGCTCTGGTAGAACTGCGGCTCCGAGTAGCCGCTGTTGCTCATCATGGTGACCCGGTTATATAGCACCGAGTGGGAAGAGAAGAGAGGAAAGAAGGAGAAGAGGAGGAGAAGAGGAGCTGTAGGGGCCGCGCACAGCCTGCTGGGAGAGACACACTTCACCAAAGGCTGAGTGGAAGCGTGCGCTCCGGTCAGAGAGCAGATCCAGAGTCAGTTCGTCCAGCCCGGCTGAGTCATGAGCTCCTGGAATAATAAATAAGAAGAAGAAGAAGAGTTGTTCCTCCGGCTGAGTCGCTCCGGTGAGTCCGGGTAGAGGCGCTCAGAGGGCGGCGTGGCGGCCTGCGGAGAGTCGGGGCTGCGGCTGGAGCTGAAGTGGATCCGAGGTTTAAAAAGCTCTCCGTCACTGAGCTGGACTCCCAGGAATGCCCCCCCCCCCCCCTCCATGACCATATACAACTGCAGCCCGGCATCCTCTAATCCACCACTGATAGGGGGGCTGCAGCTCATTGGGTGGTGGCGGGGCAGGGGGGCGGGGCCAGGCCGGACCCCCCCACCCAGGACCCACCCAGGACCCCCCCAGGACCTCAGGACCCGGGGCTCCGCGGTGACACCTCCGGGTATTTATAGCGGCTCCAAACCGGGGAGAGACACCGTGGGGAGGGGGGGGGGGGGGGTTAGTAAAAAGCCCACAAACTGGTGTGAAGAGGAAACATGACGTCATCTGAGGGCAGCCAATCACATCACTGAGTCAGACTGTTTTCTGACTTTTTTACAAACTGAATGATTAATCGAATAAATTATTATTGAAGGAAAAGTTCAACATTTTGGGACATAAAGTAAACTTTAAAGTTCAGTCTGTTATTAGTCCTCCTGATGATGTCATAGTGATGTCATCGGGCTCGGTGTCCGGTTCATAAAGACTCGTCAGAAAGTAAAAATATAATCATAGTATTAAAGAGGGTTAATAGTAACTTACGTCTCTGTGACGGAGACACATTCAGACGCTATAAAAGACACTCAGAGACAAACACCCTGAAAATATCTCCATCATCTTCATCATCATCATCATCATCATCATCATCATCATCATCCTCTGCTGGAGATCAGGTTTCTGTCATCATGAGAGTAAAACAGAATCTGTGATGTTTAATTATAGAGACACTAAACTAAATTAAAGCTGTGAGCTACTCATGATGCTCTCAGACGGTTCAGATACACACTGAGAGGGACACACGGATAATAATAATAATAATAGTAACATTAATAACAATCATTAATTAGATTAGGGCCAATTAAATTCTGACAGTTAATTGTTCTCTAATGAGTCGGATGTTTGGTTAAATAGTCCTAAAACTTGTGAGTTGTTTTTGTTTGTTTCATAAGAAAAGAAAAACATCCATATTGTGCTCACATCATAATAACTTGCAACCACAATAGGTTCTGTTTATATAACTACTGGCTTGTGCACAGAAATTATAATCATGCACGCACAAGTTATAACTTCTGCACGCTACATAATGCACACAAGATATTAGATATATTAAACATCGTGTGGGCACGAGATGCATAACTCCGTAACGTAACATAAAGAGATAAAACATAATATAACATGATGTTATAACGAAGAACATAACATATATAAACATCACCTATAATGTAATATAACATAACATGGTGCCATGTAACATAATGTGGCATAACCAGGTGTTACATCATAGAAGAACATCATTAGGCTATGCTTGAAATAATGTAACATCAAATTTAATTCATATGTTCCCTGTACATTTAACTTCAGAGTTACACAAGAGTAATACGACTTACTATAATATATCATCACATTTTATGAAAATTGAAAATAAAAGTAAACATAACAGACGGGACATCACAGACAAGGAAAAACTACTGTTTATTAGTCAGGTCATTTACAGAATGTACAGGCCGACTCAACTAAATCATCACAAAGTAATAAAAACTTATTCAAACATTAAAGTTGTGCAGAAACATCACAGATACAATTAAATGTTCTTTTACTGAAACACAGAGAGAAACAGACCATAATAATCCTTCATCTGAAACAGAAGCAGAACAAACAGCAGCCAGACGACGACATGCTGGTTTACTTTGACTCAAACTAAAAGCAGAGTTCCTACAGCTCACCTGAAACACCTGAAACACCTGAAACACCTGACAGGGACGAGCACAGAGTCAAAGCCCAAAGACAACCCACAGAAAAGCAGCCGTTACACAATAATCTCAAGAGTTTAAAGACACTCAGACATTTTGTTCTCTGTTATTCAGTTTAATCTCTGAGTACAGAGATAGGTCCGGGACGCGGTTAGCCTAGCTTAGCACAAAGACTGGAAACAGGGGGAAACTGCTAGCCTAGCAGCGGTTGTTGGTAAACAAATAGCTGCTAAAATCACAATGTCTTATTTTCACATTTCTATTTCCTCTCCTGGTTCGTGCTAAGCTAGGCTGAAGATGTTTTTTTTTCTGATAAAGTTAGCTTTTATTTAGCTTTAGCAGTTTTACGCTTCCTCCATATTTTGTGCTAAGCTAAGTTAAACACTTTTTGGTACAAACAAAGAAACATTAACCGTTTAAATATGGCTATAATAATAACAATAACTAGCACTTAATGTTGGATCTGCTGTTTGTTGCTACCATGAACTAAACTAACGCTATTAAGCTAACGTTATTAACACCGAGCATAACAAAGACAAGATATAACATGTAAATCAGAGTTTTTTTAAAGGTGTTTTCCTCTCTCTTTTGATGGAGCTAGCTTAGCATGTTCCTCCTGCTTCCAGTCTTTATGCTAAGCTAGGCTAAGCTAGACACGTCCCGTCTCTGTACTGGACACAGACGTGAAACTGAAAACTGAAACATCAAAACTAATATTTAACTACAGAAATAGTAATAAAACAGTCTAATGGAAGAATTGGATTACAGCGCTCATGCTACCACTGTTTTATTCAGTGAGCGTTGTCTAACTCTACAGCTGCTACAGAATCTGAATCTACTCGTCTTCATGCAAATTTAATACTTCTCTAAATCTAACATGCAACACCGGATGTCTACAGCTAGCTAACGTCTGACGGGACACCGCTAAGCTAACGTCTGACGGGACACCGCTAACCCAGCTAAGATCTTTAAAAATAGCGCAACTGTAAATAATAATAAAAATCACATAAATATGTATTTCAGGAAGTATCATCATCAAAACAAACATAAGAACAAAAGCAGCGTATCCTCAATCAGCTGTTTAACAGGAAGTCGATATTAGTAAACTAATAATCAGTAAACTAATAATCAGTAAACTAATGATCAGTAAACCAATAATCAGTAAACCAATAATCATCCATCCTCATATATTTCTACCGCTACATAATTTTGCAAACATTTGACAAAACCTCTAAACTACAGTCTAACATCAGCTGTATGAAAAATATCCTTTAAAGCGATCGAACTGGAACTATTGTATGTACAGAACAGTACAAACCATTAACAAGTGTTAATAAAATATAAAGCTACATACGTACAGAATCTGTACATCAGCATGCAGCTTCAGGAAGAATTTGTGTTTTTACTGACAAATAAACACAAAAACAAAGATAAGAACCGGTTAATTAATAATTATTCAGTCAGCGTCCACACCTGCTACCAAAACTCACTGTTTTTCACATTTTACAACATTTTACAGGATGACATTGGTGTTTTATACTCAAATAAAATCTAAAATCACGTTTTTATACATTATTAAGACACAAATTCAGAGTACAGAGACACAACGAGTAAAGACTACAACAAATTCAGTCCTATGGAAGCCCAGATACACCACGAAAACAGAGTAAATGTCAGGAAAGACATTAATAAGTCAGTTAAGATATAATAAGACAAAAATATGAGAAACAATGTCATTTTTTTATTTACTAAATCAAAATTATGAGATAGTAAGTCAAATGTTTGACTCACTAAATCAAAATATTTATTTATTTTTTAAATCTAAATTTATGGGATAGTATGTAAATCAAAATATTGACTGAATTTTTTAAAATTTGGAGTAAGTCCAAATGTTTTATTTTATGGTTTTGACCCAATAGCTCAAAATGATGATTATTATTTTAACTTTTAACATCATCATTTTGACTAACAATTAAAGTTTTCTTTGTATTATTCCTATTTTTTTTTTTAAACAATTTTCTTCTGTTTTCTGGCAGAAATTGGCAGCAAGCAAGTCAAAATTCTGACTTCATAAGTTTGACTTTAATTCAAATTCTTATTGACTTTGTGTCTGGTTATTTTCCTGGTTGAAATGGGCCTCCGTACTTTACAAAGAAAACCGCTGCAAAATAAATGTACAGTTTGAGCCAGACACCTTTTTAACACCAAACATGTTATTAAACGTTATAAATGTTATTTACAGAATCTATTTGTCTGTTTGTCCTCCGTTATAATCTGATTAAAGTAACTAACGTGTCTAAGTATCATGCAAAAACTATATAAAGGTCTTAATGACACATGCTATTTATCATTTAGAACAATACAGGACCTGTTGTATAATAATCAATGTCCTGCCATTAACCACAATATATAAATATCACTAAATCATCAAATGCTACATAAATAATTCAGATTTTATTTAAATTCCTACATTTTATTAAAGGCCTGTTTAGTCACATTAATGCTACTTCATCTGTCGGTTCATCACAGTTCAGACGATGTTTCAGATATTTTGTCCACACTAAGCTCAGCAAGCGCCGCAGGCTTTGGTCTATATTTATATTCTCAACAGTGTCATTTCGATAGTGTTTGTATTTAAACTGGAATATTTTGAAGTTGTTCATATTTGGTCACATGCATCATCATCATCATCATCACAAAAAAGACAGTTTAAACAATTAAAAGAGTTTTTAACCTAAATACCTGATTCTGACCTAAACAGGATCACAGTCATTTCAACGTCTGATTATATTTTCTATGATTATTTGGTCACAACTTAAATGTAAACATGAATCAGGCGCCCCCAATGAAAAATATAAAACATGAACAAAAGAAAATGTGTTCATTCTGACCCTCCACAATAAAGTAAGAGATCTGATCATCTCTACAGCCCCATTCAGACAGGATTTAGGTCCATATTTCTTATTTTCTACAGATTAAAAACGATGTATTTTAGGATTATTTATGGTCTATTGATTGGTTTTATGTTTATCTTTATGTTAGAGCTCAAGCAGCAGTTGTTTTGTGGTTCCAAATCAAGAAACCAACAGTCCAGGTGTCCCACAGGGCTCTATTCTGGGTCCTCTTCTATTCACGATTTACATAAATAATACACAAAATAATACAGAAATAACACTGTCTTCTTGTACACAGGTTTCCCCTGAAGAAGACATCTCTCACAATTATATTTTATATTAATCCTGTCTGAATGGGGCTATATACAAACTAAACTATTACCTATTTTCAATCTTTCAGATCGTAAATAAAACATCATCTGTTTAACTAAGATACAAAACTTACATTTCTAGTAAGGCCAGCAGTTCTTTTCCTACCATTGTCAACACATCGTCTACAACATAAACTGCTCTTTCAGCTTTCCCAAAATAAAACAAGAAAACATCTGCTGTGCAAAGATATCCTTCTAAAATTTAAAGCAACTCTGGTACAATCTGAGCTTAAAACTGGCACAGTGAAATCAGTCGACACAAATAATCTCTCAGCGGAATGATTCAGCTCCAACAAATACCTTCCTAAAGTTTAAAAGAAGTGCTTTTAACTGCTGTAGATATATATACTACTGTTTGCTACCATAAACATACATTTAAATTAATCTGTACAAAACAAATCTGTTAAATAATCTACATTAATGTTCTTTTCTGGACAAACACATAGTAGATAATATACAGCATTAAGCAGGACTAAAGCAGAGTATTAAAAACACTAAACTATCTAATTTTATCTGCTACCGTTATCTCCGTCATCAACTCAGCAAGTGCAAAATATTCTTTTAATCCAAAACGGAAAAATAAGGCGAAGAATCGACAAAAAATAATCAATTGTTAGAGTGATTATTGAAATATGAAACATTTGCTGCTGTTCTCCGTTTGTGATCTTTATTAATTAAACACCATTTGGTTTTACAAACCAAATGATTAATCAATTAATTGGCAAATAATATAAATGAAACTGATTGGAAGTTGCAGCTCTAAAGAATTTATGTTTTGTCAATAACTAATCTGGTGATTCTCAAACACCGTCATGAGCCAGACGTTTGGTTTTCATTCACACAAACAAACACTGCAGCAGCTGATTCTACTGATTACTTCCTCTTCATCGGCTTAAAGCTACATATTTTTTATATTAACATTTAATCTGTAATGTGAAACAGCTGCTAATCGTGCTGATCCCACTCAGATCAACAGCTCAGTCCAAGCAAAAGGAGAAAGGAGAGTAAATATTGGACACAAACTCGACTTTAATGGAATGATCGTGTTGTTCTGTGTCTGCAGCAGTAACCAGAACTTAGTTAACTGATGTATAAAGTTTTTTTTGGGCTCAACGTGTTTTGCTACATATATTCATATATTATATTATTCACTGAAATACATTTTCATGTTTTCCGTATGAATTTTGAGCTACTTTGCAAACAGTGAACATGCTGCTCTATGGCCAGATTTGGTTTACTATAACAAGTAAGGAAAAACTTGGATTATACAAATAAAGACGTACTCAACAGCATCAACAGCTCTTTGTGTTTTATCTCTTTCATCTATCGGTAAAATCAGTTTGAGATTCAACACTACGGGACCCCAGAACATTTATTACTCAACTTTTCTGTTCTATTACTCAACTGACATTTTTGAAAACAGGACTTTTACGTGAAAATTAGTATTTTTCCACTGTGGTATTACTGGATTTATTTAAGTAAATGATCAGAGTACTTCTTCCATCACTGACTGAGCTGATCAGTTTCCTGTAACAGCCGTAAACAGAACAACTCTTTGACATAAAATCCAGCAGAAAACCAGGTTTCATCCACTTCTGGTTATTTTTTAAAACAATGGAGAACTTCTAAAACAATGTAATATGAGGACTTCCAGCTAGACTCTTCGATCGTGATGGTGGATGATTGAAAACCTCACAGCTGATCAATAAACCAACCAGCTGACCTTCTGCACAGCGACGCCCTGCAGGAAGAGTTACGAGTCTTTATGAACTTATTGCTTTTCCCGCCACAACTCACAGACGTCTGTGGCCTTCAGGTGAAAACGTCTCAGCGATGCGACAAGCAGACATCAGGACAGCAACATGTATGAGGGCGGCGCCCGATGGGTGAAGGCAATCCCACAATCCCAGAGTTCCCAGTGAGGTCACTTCCTGTGTAGTCCTCAGGCCCTGGTGAAGCTGGGGATGACCAGAACTACAATGGCTGCCACGGCAACCGCTGCCACCGCCAGGTTCCAGCCTTCAGCGTCGCTCTTCTGAGGAAGAGACGAAACAACGTGAGAGAAAGATGAAGAAAAGACTCCTGGACTCTGGAACACGATTAACATCAAAGATTTTAGACAATAATGTGGATAAAATGATCATTTTCACAAACTGAGCTTTTCCACCAACTCTCTCTCTGAGTGGATTCAGTTGAAGATGATCTCGTGTGACAGCGTATACAGCTTTATGAAACCAATGACATGAAAAATAACTAGTGAGAATAAATCTGAAAAATTCAGAATTAAACTAAAAATTGTCGTGTTGTGAGTTCGACTGCATTCAGATCAGATCAGGCGTTGCAGTGAAAATGCTGGTCCTCCCATTCATTTGAATGTGGGTAAAATACACCACATTCACACACACAGAAACCTCATCACAAACACACCTGTCAGCCTCTCTCACACCCCCACTTTGTCCTAAACTAAATGTATTTAACATGCTTGTGTAAAGCAGCTGTCAGCTGACCTCAGCTCAGTGTTTGGAGAAGAAGGCCATGATAGTGCACTCAATGACATTAAAGAGAGACATTAAGAAAGAACTATGGAGGCCGTTAGCTTGGATGTAACCCCGTGGTTCAGCCACTCTCGGATGCTAAGAGAAGCAGAGCGTCTGGTAGAGAAAGAAGGGCGTGGCCATACCTGGTCCCCTCTAGGACGCCAGCTCCTCCCACCAGCACCAAATCAAGGCCACTATAACAATCATTCCTATGAAGGGGATGGAGAGAACAGGGGGCTCAGACGGACCAGTGCAGTTCTGGGGAAAAGACAAAAGGTAGGAGTGTAGGGGGGCGCGTGGTAAGAGAAAATAAAACCATAAAATAATCAGAATAATAAAGTCAGAACGTGTCGGGAAGAAAGGCGAGCGTGGAGCAAACAAAAACAATAGAATAATGGATAGAAAAAGAAAAGATAGGCAGGCAGGTTGAGCATCAAATCAACAGAGAATTTGATTAAGTTCATTGTGCACAGTGATGTCAAGTCATGTGAAACAAAAGTGACGGCGATCAGATAAAACCGTGAAGGAAACAGAAAGCAGGCAGTCAGAGAAGGACATCAAAGATGGTTAAAGACAAGATGGAGAGCTTCAGGAGCCGTTCAAGTTAAAAACATCTACATCTTGTCATTTAAAGATCTCTGCCGACACGTTGAAGTGCAGTGTGGGTAAAAGCTTTAACCTCGAGGTAAACTACAACTATGGAGGACAAGAATGTAAGTGAATGATGAAATGGAGATCAGCAGAGGTGGGAACAAGTCACTGTTTACAAGTCCCAAGTCAGGCCTCACATATTAGGACAAGTTCAGTCTCAAGACTTGACACTAAAGTCCCATCCCAAGCTCCAAATCCAGGCCCAAATCAAGATAGGAGAGTCTCAAGTCGAATCTAAGAAAGGCAAATCCAAAGTCCCAAGTCAAGAAAAGTCCCAAGTAAAGTCTCAGAGAGGCAAGTCCAACGTTATTTCTCAAGCTTTGACACTCAAGTCCTGAGTCAAGCTACAAGTCGAGTCCTACGTCAAGACAGACCAGTCCCGAATCTCAAGTCAATCCCAAGTCAAGAAAGTGAAGTTCCAAGTGTCTCAGATAAGCAAGTCCCAAGACAGTCTTGAATGTTGACATTTAAGTCCCAAATCACAATAAGTAAGTCCCATGTGTTGATACCTAAGTCTTGCCAAGTCTAGAGACAAGTCCAAAGTCAAGTTCCAAGTCAATTCTAAAGTTCCTGATCAAGTCCCAAATTCAAGTACCATACAGGTAAGTCCTATGTCTAGTCTCGGGTGTTGATGCTCAAGTACCAAGCCAAGTCCTAAGTCACTACAGGCAAGTCTTGGATCATGTCTCAAATCAGTAAAATCAAGTACCAAGTCAAGTCAAGGTAGGCAGGTCCCTTGTCTAGTCTTGAATGTTGAAACGCAAGTCTCAAAGCAAGATAGGAAGGCTCCACATATAGGTTCAAGTCTTGACACTGAAGTCACAAGTCTAAAGTTCCAAACATAACATCAAGTCTCAAGTCAAGAAAGAAAGAAAATGAAGTCACAAAGAGGCAAGTCCCAATCAAGTCTCATGTCAAGTTTCAAGTTAACTCTAAAGTTCCTGATCAAGTCCCAATTCATGTCCCGGACAGGTAAGTCCTACGTCTAGAAATTGAAGTCACAAGTCTAAAGTTCCAAACATCAAGTCAAGTTTCAAGTCAAGAAAGAACAAAAGAAAGTGAAGTCACAAAGAGGCAAGTCCCAAGTCCCAAACAAGTGCCAATGAAGTCCAATGTCAAGTTCCAAGACAAAATAGGCATACCCAAATTAAGACAGGCAAGTCCCAAATAAGTCTCAAGTCACAAGTTTAAAGTTCCAAACATCAAGTCAAGTCTCATGTCAAGAAAGAAAGAAAGTGAAGTCACAAAGAGGCAAGTCTCAAGTCCCAAAGCAAATCCCAAAACAAGTCCTATGTCAAGTTTCAAGACAAAATAGTCGGTCCCAAATTAAGACAGGCAAGTCCCAATCCAACTCTCAAGTCATGCAAGTACAATTTTGTTTTAAGTCTTGACACTCAAGTCCCATGTCGAGTTTCAAGTTTGTTTGTTTAGATCTACATTCGCTGCTGTATCACTGCAAAGTCAGGTGTCAGGTCAAAACAGTCCAACTCCCAAGTCTAGGTCCCAATCCCAAGTCTCGTCTCAAGTCAGGTTGATACCAAGAAGTCTTAGAGCTCAAATCTAAGTTAGGTTACGGGTCGTTGGTGTTGAAGTCAAAGTCGACCGGTAGAGTCCGTCACTGAATCTAGTCCTCTGGAGAGTAGTGAGGTCAGGCAAGCAGAATCTAAATCGTTAAGGAGATCAGCCAATCAGATGGACCTGGACTGTCAGAACGCTGCACTTTGTTCTCATCAGTTGACTGAATAAACCTGTGATTTCCTGAAGGCTGAGCGGAGGAAGCAGTAAATAGAAACAGACAGATGACTGCTTTGACGAAGACAAACTGCCCAGCAGAGACGAAGCTCAGAAACCAGCAACACGAGTAGAGCTGAAGCTGAAGATGAACCATCAGCCGTTATCGACCCACATGCACACGTACAGACGGACAGACTGCATGGAGACAATCATGGATTTGAAGAATAACGTCAAACAGGTTTAAGTGTGTGTTGGTTGAGATACTGCGTCACACTTACCTTGAGTTTTATTATTGTTTTACACCTTAACCCTTCAGCTTGATAGAGATATCAGACCTTATTTACACTTCTTGTCTCTAAAGTTTTAACTAGACGACTCTAACAAGAGAGTTTCAACCAATAAAACATCAGGAAAGATGGTTTCAACTGTACTAAAGTCAGGAATCACATACAGGTGACTAGAGCCGCCTGGGCCGTT